>OMPJ01010326.1:29285-62355 GCA_900312935.1 Carapus acus
CGAGCTGTCAACACCGTGACGTCACACGCTCTGGTTTCCGCCACGCGTGAACGGAGGGAGAGAGTGTGAGGGGCAGACGTTCTGCTGCTGTTTCCTCAGGAGGCATGCGAACGTGATACGTTTTTAATCGGATCATTTAAACTCAAAACAATGTCCTCAGTGTTTCGTGATAAAAAGGATTAGCATTAGACCTAACGCACAAGTCACTGTCTCCAGCAGAAGGTAAGATCGAGAGGAATTAGGCAACATTACAGCAGACATTCCTGTCAGAGATATACATAACTCAACTATTTGAGCTATTGAGCTATATTGAGCTATTGAAAAATAGGGTTCAAACACAATAATCACCGTTACACATTACAATAATACACTCCTGAAGTCCCCACAAGTGCTGACGGAATGTACAATGTCTGATTTGGCATAGCTATGATTCTGTTTACGATGTAACTCGGTAGTTAATTTTGTATCATGTTCAGCGGCAGCTTAAGGAGTTAATATATATGACAGTTTTTGATCTCAAGGTCTATAAACACAAATAATTATTCAGACACCTGCCTCTCAAGCCAATGACTGCTGATGACTCATTTTCTGATGCACTTATTCCCTCTATCCGGTTTGATTTCAGCCAGTCTCAAGGAACTGCCATGGAGGGTGTGGAGGAGAAACTGCAGGGCCTGTCCATAGCTCGGCGGGCTCGTCCTAAGGAGCCTACCTACCTGTTGGATCTGGCCCTTCAACCTGCCAGCCTGCTCGCTGTGTCCTGCTCCAACTTCAATGTTCACTTACATAACAAAGACACTCTGACCCTGGTTGGCGAGTACTGCGGTCACAGCGGGCAGCTTTGTGGAGTTTCCTTCGGTCACACAACCCCTGATTTGCTCTACTCAGGCTCTGCTGATGGCACAGTACGGGTGTGGGATGTCCGTCAGCCAGGGACCACTAAGGGGGTTCAGTTATTCCGCAGCGACCCCTCCCACCACTTCTGCAGCTTCGATCTTAGCTGCAACGACATGGTGCTCTGTGCTGGCACCGAGAAAGTGGACGAGGAGGACAGTTTCCTGGTTTTCTGGGATGCCAGGAAGGCAGGCAACAAGCCACTTGGTGTGTACTCAGAGTCTCACAGTGATGACATCACCCAGGTGTGCTTTCACCCTCTGGAAAAAGACCGTCTAGCTACGGGCTCCACCGATGGATTGGTCAACGTGTTTGATGTGGGCCAGACCTCAGAGGATGAGGCCCTGCAGGCCACCTTCAACAGCGACTCCTCAGCCCGCTCAGTCTGTTGGTGTGGGCCTGACTACGCCCAGTTATTGTGCGTGAGCCACGATGAAGGTCTACACTTGTGGGATCTGGGCCGCTTGGAGACTGATGAGCCACTAGCCATCTTTAGTGCCACAGATGCCCGTAGCCTGAGCCAACTGACTGATGGAGGCAGCGTAGATTACCTTCTGGGTGGGAGCTGGCTTGAGGAGGCCCAGAAGCTCCTCGTGGTCGGTGGGATGAACAACGGCGATCTCCGTTTGATGGAGTGCAACCACAGCGGACTGCATGTGCTGCGGAACCTGCAGGGTGGACACACGTCCACCGTACGCTGCTTCACGTGGGACAAGGCTGAGGGGAGTCTGATCACCGGGGGAGAGGATTCTCAGCTGCTGCTATGGAAACAAGGAGGAGAGGAGATCACACCTGGCAAAAAGGAGTCCATGAAGAGCGAGTCAGCTTTGAAGGTGAAATCCAGACCTCACAAGAAACATAGCCTCCAAAAGCAAAAGAGGACCACGTAACAGGAATTGAGCCAGCTTCGGGCGGAACCGCCCTCTGTCTTTGTCTTTTTAATCTAGGCAGCTACACAGGCAGGGGATGAGGCTGTTTGTCTCAGAGGCTTTAATCAGAGCTTAGTTGTCCTCCCACATATTCTTATTGTTGAGCTTCCCAGCCCAGAATGAATGTTATCAACAGGTGGTGACAAGTGATGGCAAAAACTGTGGAAAACAATTTTATCTTGTGAAGTCTAAATGTAAAAATTGTATTGTAAGCAAATGGTAATGATTTTTATCAATGTCATTGAAAACTTTCAACCATTCACGTTTCCTGCAACATTTTTACTGCACATGTCAATTTCAACAAGACTCCAATTACAACTGTTGCAAATGTATATGTGCATTTCTTTCAAAGTCTGATGTTTTTTGGATGTATCGTAGTATAAGTGCAGCAACAGACCGGTGACCAGTGACTTTTTTTCAGAACGTACATCCTATGACAATAAATTGGTTTTCCAAGTGATGCTTTCAATGTGTTGTTAATTTAAGACGTGTAATCATTGTTAGATTTGCGCTGTATATTAGTCGTGCCAAGCACATAGGTTTCCAATGTGCTTTGTGAAGACAGCAAACCTTTCAGTTTGAATAAGAAATTAATAAATCCTCAGTGTCACTATGGAAAGCACACAACAAAGCACCACAGATCACACACACTTAGAGTACACAAGAAAATGATGACACGGACCGCTTTGCTGGTCATTTCCTACTTTATTCTGGAGAGTAAACATGTTGTAAATGTTTCATCTAATTCACAGCTTACACTTGGTAGATTCGACCTACCATTTCATACAACTTGAGATTTGAAATGTAACTGGCACTGAGGCAAAAGCTCTTAATTCAGGTTTTATCCATAGCTCCAAATATTGAATTTACACAATTAGTAAAATTCAAGGTATGGACAGCATAGTTTTCAGCATCATCAGTTTCAGTAAGTGGCTTGTGATGCTACGATGCTTGTACATAGGTACATGAACACATGTTTGCAAAGATAAAATGATTGATACTTATCAGAGGTGCCACACAAATATGACTTTAGGCAGACATGTCTTCAATTCCTCTTATTGACAAATCTATGGTTCAGTTGTAGCTTTTTTGTGTGATGTGTTGATGAGCCTTGTTAAATGATACATACTGTAGTAATGATAGTGACGTCTTTGTCCGGCTGCTTCTGTTTTCTATACAGGTTGTCTGTCTCAATCAAGTAAATGTAAATTTATCGAGAAATTAGAGGCCCATGAGGAGCTGCTGCATCTACTGTAAAACAGTCACAAGTTACCTAATTTAACTTGTTAACTGTGAATTGACATCTTTAATTGTTACATTTTCATCAAAAACAGATAGCCATTGGTACTTAGCAGTCACTTCCGGTACAAATTTGCCTGATTATGTATTAAACTGAAGTAGTAATTGTTGTTTGCTGCTGTCCATCATTTTGCAGGACTGCTTGACAGGGCGTTGAACTGCATTCACCTAACAGTTGTGTACACAATGTCCCTCATTTTTCAGCCTCCAAAATATCAGCATCACAGCAGCAATCTTCGGTGGCATCCTGATTGGCTGCTAAAATCAGACATCCTTAATTAATATAGAGGGAAATACGATTATACCTGTGTAAAATGACCTTGTTATAACTACATAATTGTTGTGGTATATTGCTTACCAACGGCTCTCGTCTCTCTAAGATCAGTCACAAGCACACAGGATTTATTTGAAGTTAACTGAGTTTTTAGTTAAATCAGATTAGTATTTATGTTGATAAGTGTGCCTGAAGTGTACAAGTTAATAAAAAGTGTATTCACAATGCAGCAAGTGGCCAATTCTCCATATCTTTGACCATCCAACGTGTTACGGGTAAATGGCTGGGGGAAGAGTCACGAGTCTGGGATTACAGATAAATAATAATCACATGTTTTCTATGGCTGAGTTAAATGAGACAGGGTCGTGTCCTTCACTGTCTTCTCCCTCAACCCTCTGTAGTTATGTAACTAGTGTTGCTGCTTTTCTCTAATTCGGCGTTAGCGCAAAGAGATCCAAGCTGCTTCCCCACGACAAGGCGCATCCCCCTCACTGACTGCAGCGGAGGGGAAACGAATCACGACGCGCAACAGCTGCGATCGAACAAATAAAGGTTAAAAAAATGTGTGAAGTTCAGGGCAGGGCCTCGGACAGGTTTAGCCTCATTCCACGGCGACGCTCCGTCCTGTGCACACATCGCTCCTCTCCCTCTCCACCTAACGCCTCACATCCATAGCCCAGTTTCCCTTGTAAATGACTGGCATTTACTTGAGCCAATCAAAATAGCGGATTTTACCAGCGATAGCCAATCGGCGTCGCACGTTGACCTCGAGGGGCCTTGCCGAACTTTGAGTTGCATCTGTGTTATGTGTGCCATGGTCGGAGCCTTAGCAGTGTTGACAATAGCGTGAAAAGAAACAAGCCGAATTAAAAAACGAGCCAGGAAAACACCAAAAGCCAGGGCCCGGGGGGAATATAAGCGATTCATACAGTCACGGGAATGTAACAGTGTTGATCAAGACGGTGTACATAGGCGTGTTTGGTTACTAATGGGAGTTTAAGGCTTACTCTGCTGCAAAGGAAAAGGTACTCGTGGGTTTGGCTGTGTGAGGCCAAGATTTTCCTGCTGCTGCTGCCGTGCCACCGCTGGGAACAGGCTCTGTGCGCCGAGCTGGAGCTTAGCCCGACTCCTAATTCATAGATCCCCAATCATAGGACGTCTCCCCCCTCGCCACCGTCTACGTTGCGAATCGCAGAGGATCAAGGTAAAGTACTGCAAACGGAGAGCGGCTCAGCTCGGGACGGTGTGTCAGTTAGCTAACTGACAGCTAACGGTAGCAGCATTAGCTCTGCCCCTGTATTTACATCTGGGATGATGGCTGATCGCCCGAGCCCGCCCAGGTAAAGTTCCTCGGCGAACACACACCCAAAAACTCAACCCTGTCAGTTTTTGCACACACTATATTGATTGTAGGTCGTCTGTCTTCTCCAAGTTACATGGACCATCAGAGCTAACCTGGGGTGGCTACGGGATAGCATTACCATGAAGGGGGAATGCTAAGTCCTGGTCTCTCAATTGAAGCTTTGTTAGTTTTGTGAAAGGCTTGCTTTTAATTGGCACGACATGACGGTAGAAGGCTTTGTTAAATTGGAATTGTGAATCTAGCTTTTGCCGATGGTTGAATCGAGTTGTTTATTTGAACAAACCGCGAGGCTAAGGTGGACATGTAGCTAACGTTAGCTGCTGGGTGATGGTCGGGATCTGATCGCGCTGTCAAGTTTTTGAATATTGAACCGCTGTCAGGCCCTTAAGGACCCCGCAGAAGGTCCACTCTCACGGCCCGATCCTTCTCAGAGACAATCATAAATTGAACGTTTCAATAAAAAAGGTACCGGGGATCAGGTATGGTGTAAGCGAGTTAAAAGAGAAGGTGTTGGTTCAAAGATGTACAGTTTTTCGCCCCCATCCTTGGTTACGTTATCTAAACAGAAATCTCTGTCGAATCGACCCCCAACCCATTAGGATATCTGACCAAAGAAACGTAATCCAATTGTTATTAACGACATGAACACAATTATGGCTTTTGTCCAGAGCCGTTCAAAAACCAGGGTAGTATCCGATCCTGAAATACATGTTTTCCAGTAAGGATTGGACATGTATAACTGAAGGTATTTGGGAACTGCTCTATGTATAGGTAGAGAAACGTTATTTTCTCTTTGCAGCATTTAAATCAATGGATTTTTGAAAATTAAAGTCGGTATCTAACTAGTGAAAACAAAAAAGATGATGTTGGAATCTGCACACACAATCTGAGGCATGCTGTGTTTGTGTTTACTTCTGTACAGCATCGCAGCAGAAAATTGTGTGCCTGGTGAATATTAGTTCAGACTGTATCATATTAAAAAGACGTAATCTGAAATACGCTGCATCAGTCCCTGCTTATTACAGTGTGGTATTCCTTTGTACACCTTAGTGAGTGGCATGTTAAAAAGCAAAAGAGTGACCCCCAACAATAACACTTACTCAGTGATTATAGACATGTGCTACTTTGTTATATCTCCATGGTGAGACAAAAGACACCCGCGTGTGTATGTGTTTGCAGCAAGTTTTAACACAAAGAGAGGATAATTGCCGATGGCACTGTTGCAACCCTGATGTGGGAGGAGCAGGAGGCCTTCTTCAAAACAGAGTTTGCCATAAGTCTTCGATGTAAAAACTGTTTTTTTTTTTGCTTTTTTGCTGGCTAGGTCTTCTGAGATGTCTTCTATTAAGATAATTGAACTCCATTTTATCGATTTTTTTGCAGTTGGACAAATTGTAAATTTGCCTTATAGAGAGCTACAATCTGAACACCACCCTCTGCCATTTAACCTTCACTAAATGCTATTACAGGGAGAAAAGCTAAGCATGAGCAACAGAGGAGGGATTTCCTCTTCCCGGATGGATAGATATGTCTACAGGACAAAATAAAAATGACTGAATACAGCGTGAGCAATCAGGAGGAATAACTCCGGATGACCATGAGAGAGCCGAATCTCATAGCTTTGCCGCTGACCTTTGACTCTGTCAGACATGTGTGCACAGGTGTGGAGTTATGCTTAATGTGTGTGTGTGTGTGTGTGTGTTGTAGTAGTAGTAGTGGTAGTGGTAGTGGTGGTAGTAGTAGTAGTGTAGGCCGATACTGTGCGACAGATTCATCTTTCAGAGCGATAGAAAACCAGCAGAGCCCTGGTGACGACATTCAAAGTCCTCTATGTTTATGGTGGTGCTTTTGCTCTGTTTGACACATCCTTATCAGATTGGTGTTTATGTGCACGTGTGTATGCTCGTGCATGTCATGTGTGCTATAATTGCAGAGGTGACTTATTGTCGGTTGTGTGCAGTGAAAGTGCACTACACAGTTGTGTTGTCTGGCTGTAGCGTTTAAAAGCAGCAGGCGAAGTGTGATCACTTTCCTTGTTGTGCGTCTTAATTTGTTGAACACTTTGACCTCTGCTGCTCAAACAGGAGGACTTGCTTCTCGCGTTTGTTTGGCGTCAGATGGAAACATGCATGTCAAAAGAAATCATTTTGAATGTAAGGCCTGAGAATATGATAACAGTCACTTGGTGTGTTCCTGCTAGATTCCTAGTGTGTCCATGATCAGATTCACCATCAAGAGTGGAGTTTGACAGCACACAATATGTTATTTAGTTTTGTTAAATTCCTGATTTTGTCTGGTGATTTTTCTTTGTATACAGAGAAGCTCACTGTTATGATATGCGTTATATGTAAAGTTTCGATGCAGAGGTCCTGACAATCCAGTTCTTTTTTTGTCTCTCTTTGGTTGCTGTTTTCTCCAATGGGTGGTAATAATCGTCTTACACTGAAAATCTTGCAGCACATCACACGGTAGCATCACTGTGCAAGACTCACACAGTGATGTGGTGTGGGTGATACTTAAGTCTGTAACGTGATAAAATGTACTATTGCCAGCAATAAGATTGTTGGAATTACAGTATATTGACGTGGATCCAGATCACCGATCTCAAAGGTGAAGCTGATTGGTGCAAATTGCAGGAGTGTCCCTTGCCTCCGTCTTTTATGGGATGCCACTATCACACAGAGCTGAGAAAGAAATTATTGAATATATTGCACCAATATGCAACTTTGTTTCAGCCACACGTGCAGGGCTGAACACCTGGCAGTGACTGGTGAGTGGGGGCATGCGGCCAGACCTAGAGAACACCAGCAGGATAACGTCGCACCAACACGTTCTTTTTAGATATGTATATTTCAACTATTTTAGTTGCGTTCTTCAAAACGACTCACTAAGATGACGTTACTCACTTAAACACAGATTGGTAATCCTGTCATGCAGTCAGAACGAGTCATTAGATTTTTGCTGTCCATTATAGAGCATAATCTCTTAAACCCGCACAGTTTTTGTTCCGCACATCTCCAAAGCCTCTACTCTGAAACACATTGTTCACAAGTTGTCGTATGGCAGATCTGTCGCTCAAAACTATGAGAGCAAACCCATGAGAGCCATTGTTTCTCTCTAAAAGCAGCAAAAAGCAAAAACGTGATGCTGCACATTGTGAAGAGAACCTCTCTCCTAAACATGTTTTCATAGCAATCATCAAGAGTTGATATGGTATCAATAACTTGTGCACTCTGTTATTTTTTAATATCCCATTCAGAAATTCCATTCAGACTCCCACAGAGGAGTACCGGCAATGATTCCCGTGGTAAATTCTTATCTTGTGATTTAGTTTTCTAAATCTGTTTGATAAATCTGTGTTGTATGTAGTACACATGTGCCCAATTTATGGCAATTAAGCACATTTTATTAGTTTTTTCCAAGCATGTGTGCACATATGCATGCATAAATACAAATGCACAGACTGAGTTTATGCCAAAGTCATCATCATGAACAAAAATGAATTTTATCCACTCTTGACATTTTCGCACACATTATCTGTCATTAAATGATGCTTTTATCACTTCAGATAAAATGTTGCAGCCATAGCATTGCTCTCCTCCTAGATACTGCATCAGGGTGTGTGAACTGACTGCTAGGCAATCGAGGAATGTCTCTACCTATCTGTATGAAAAAGCCTGCAGCCTGGATTCAGTGCTGGCTAGTTGTCAGCTGTGGGCGGGGCACATCATTGGGATTTGACTTTGGAGTTCAGCAGTTGGACACGGACTGGATCTGCGGTTTGCCCTTTGCCAGCTGTCGTCATGTCTTTTGCGTGTAATTTTGAACGTACCGATGTGCATCTGTTTATTGCACCGTGCGTCAGCTGGTACGCTCTACCTTACCACCGCTGTTGTTGACTTCCTGTAGAGCTGCAGCTCCCACCCTCTGTTTCCTTTCTTTCTGTCGCTCTCCTCCCTCTGCTCCCCCCCTCCCTCCTTCTTGCTCTTTAATCCCCCCTGTCCTGGAGCGCGATTGGATGTCGTCTGTTCTCTTATGTAAGAGGCATGGGAGGGGAACGGCTTTGTGCTGAGGTGCAATACGCCCGGTCTGCCGCCGTCGGCTCACGCTACCTTGTGTTTGACACTGGCGCTTCAGTCATTTGTCTGTAGCTCAGGAGGAAAGAGGCTATAGCAAAACGACGAGCAGGGATAGAGAGAAAGTGAGGCATCAATGGTGGTAAATGGGGATTCCGGTGCTCCTTTGCACAGGTCAGTACCAACCACTTGGCAGTGATTTGGCACATTTAAGGATTTCCGTACTATAAGTGTATAATGTTGAACAGTCTTCCATCTACGGTGAAATAGACCAGAGTCTGAGAGTACAAGCTGCTCACCAGCGATCATGTTAGTATTGCCACTGGTGCTGCAGCCTCAGCAGTGTTGTCAAGGTAGCAGGCAGGAATGTGAGAAGGAAATGGTCAACATTTAATTTTCTGTGGAAGAATGCCGGGATCTGTATGTATGTAGCTTTGTCAATCATGTTAGGTTCACGCAAAATGATACTGACATAATGGCACCACTGTCTTTGCGTGGCAGTTCAGAGGTGGTATTGTGTGAAGGTAAGATGTAAACCCAGTAAGGAGGCAATAGTTTTTACTCTGAGTTAAAAAAGATTCTTGTCTGCAGAAGTACAGCACAGATGTTGATATTTGGGATTTGTTCCCTGACACGAGCTGGCAACACATCTGCGCACCTTTACTTGTTTTAAAAACTTTTCCAGTGATCGAACACCCAATGTGAAATGTGCTAGCGCATAGTGGGTAAGAAGTTTTCCTACTATTGGCAGATAACTGGGCAAGCAGACTGCTGAAGGGTGAAACTTGGCAGCTACAGATAATTTGAGGTCTGAGGCATTTTCCCACCCAGACGATGATTCTGTAGCCCAACAGAGAGTGAAGCCTTTCAGTATTTACGTACAGCGTGATTGCAATAGAGAGTCTTACAAAAGCAACTTCTCTCATCCGAATCTGTAGAAAGAATCAGAGAAACAGTCTCGCTCTTATTTTTACATATTGGAATTGCGTACAATCATATGCAAGGGTAAAACCCTCCATCCTTGTGTCTCTGCTCACGTGACTTCAGTCTGACTTTCTGTCAGTAGCCTTCTCCGTGTTTTGGAGTGATGACAAGATGATTTTGTATTGTGTATTCCAACTTTTTGATTTTATTCAAAAACCAGTCAATTACTTGGAAAGGGGACATTCTCTCAGATTTGTCCCGCTACGAAGATCTTATCACATGATGCAATTTGAGGACACCTTTTCTGAGTTGATGTGTGACCAACAACTCGCACATGATAACTGACAATTGATTGTGTTTTTTGAGGACATGGATTTATTGCCGGAGAGTGAACGCGTGCGTGCATGTATTTGTGCCTGGTGTTGGAGTGCTGTTAGACATACTGCGTGACTTTGACAGATCAGCCGAGGACGGTGGGTACAGCGTGCCCCATAGCATCTCACCCTCATCTTATTACATCATTTTTCAGCTGGAGGTCAAACTCATTCTCTCTTGTAAAACAGCATGTGAGACGTGTGAGAAAGTGTCAGACGGGACGAGCAAGTACATCTGCGTCTTCTCTGTCGGCAGCGGACTGTTATAATAGCTGACAGATAGTTTTCTCTTTGTCATTGATTCATCAAGTTTGGTCATGAAATATTCATGGTGGGAATAAAATGCCCTGATGCTATATTTTTGTTTTATAGCTGATGGATACATTGTGTTTCCCAAGACTACAGAAACAAAGAGTAAGAGTCGTAAATCTAAAAAATAAGTACATGGTGTGCAGGAAACTAACCTTGTGAAACGTGAAATGATTTCTGTTTGCTCAGCTGCAGCAACGTATGAATGGTTGTGCTGGAATGTCGTTGTATACACCAGCAGTTGGTGATCCTAATCTTGACTAATTTTCAATGATTTATGGTGAATATCAGGCATGCTGTGTGATCATGCATCATTCGAGTCTAATGGTTTACACTGATGTGATGGTGACGCACTGTTTACATCACATCAGTTAAGGGCCTCTCCACAGACCTCAAACAGGTGGAATTCGAGATGAATAAATGTATGATTTTGAGTGAGAGTGTCACAGGCCACGGACAAAATTTAAAAGATGGCAGTAAAGGAATCATTCTTCCTTTTACATTCTGTTATCAGCCGAAAATTATTCGACACCTGTGATGGGCCAGGCAAGAACTTTGTGTCTCACAATGACCTGCAAATGTTTACATATGGAAATGAAAAGTAAACCAGCAAAAAGTTTTTTTAAACCTGTCCCCACACATCTCTGTAATGTGTACTTGTTCTATTAGTTTCCAAAGCTGCAATGTGCGTGCATGAGCGTGTATGTGTATGGTTTAGTGGCGCATTAGCCCCAAATTCATTCTCACTGATTTAGGAGTTGTTTCGTTTGAACCTTTGAGGCATAATCGGCAGCAAACACGCCTCAGTGGGCGCTTCCTTAGCTTCCTTCCACCATGGCCACATTACTGAGCTGTAGAAACATCCCCATTGTTGTGTGCGTATCTGCTGTTAGGGCTGGTTGGTGGTCTGTTTGTGTGCTATAACTGGGCCAGACCATTGGCCTATACAGCCACGCAGGAAAATCATTCCTTGTAAAATTAGACTAAGATGAAAATGGAGTGGTTGTGGTGCTGCAAAGCAAATCTGAGGAGTTTTCTTTTCGTACCTGTTGTTCTGCATTATTACTATAAATACAGTTGTGCAGTTTACTGGTTTGGATATTTTTATGCGGTAGAAAAATATACTTTTACATTGCGCACCATCACTGTCGGTGTGTTCCTGAAAACCCTGTTCAAAGTACACATACTTTTTCAAAGTCCATTTTTCAATAACACAAATGAAAGCAGATCCACTGTGTATCTGTGACAAGTCTTTATTACACAATTCATGACAAACACAGTAATGGATACCGTTAATATCATTGTATGATTCCACTCACGACTGTTACAGCCATCTTGTGGTTGCGGTGTGTATATATGTATGAAGGTGACTGTGAGATCATCAAATGAAAACACCAGAACTTTGTTTCCCACACAACTGCTCGCCTGTGTTCAGACGTACTTTGTAATTTATTCCTGTGCAATCACTTGAGGTTGGTTTGCCAGCAAGCCACTGGTAATCGATTAATCCGTTGAAAAACAGTCGCCGCAGTCCTGTTCATTGTTCAGCTTTACCTGTTTCATACCAGAGGCAAACACTTATTGACATGATGGTCCCACCTAAATTCATATGCATTCAGACAAACATTCATCACTTGTGATAGTTCAATCATTACTATTGGTCTGTATTAGCATCCAATTTCATATCCCTCACTGGTTGAGCACCACTCCCAGTGCCATGGCTTGTGTGAACTAAGCTTCCTAAAAGCATGACCGAGGCCCAGATTGATGCCTCCCACGTTCTTGTGAACCTGCATGTCCCATGCTCTCATTAATTTGTCCTGTATGTGTCTCCCAGCAGGGCTATGTCCTCGGCAGCTGCCACATCTCCATCTGTGGACAAAGTGGACGGATTTTCACGGAAGTCTGTCAGGAAGGCAAAGCAGAAGCGGTCACAGAGTTCGTCCCAGTTCCGCTCTCAGGGCAAACCCATTGAGCTCACGCCCTTGCCACTGCTCAAGGGTAAGAGAGAGAAACTGTGTTGTGGTGTGTGTCGGCATGCGTGTGTGTGGATGTGCACATGCCTAGGCATCGGAGATTTGTTGACATGTGATGAATAGCTGCTGTTTGAGTAGTCCCAGAGTCGTTTGTTCAGGAGTCAGGATGTGACATCCTTGTTCCCGTTTGGTGTCCAAATAGCTGAGATTCTTTGGTCTGTGCATGTGGGGCTCTTCAGAGTGTTAACATCACAAGGTGTAGTTGCCCACCTTACAATCGCTCTTTCTCTCACTTATAAGACTCTCTGCAACTTCAGTCTGTGATCACTGAGCTGCCAGGGTTACACAGCGGCCTCCCCAATCTGCTGCACTCTCTCCTCACCTCCATCGTCTTTGTAAAGATGCTCATTTGCGGGAAATAACAAAGTCCACTCTGATACACAGACAGGGATGACAAAAAGTAGAACTTTTGTGGCACCCTGAATACTAACACATTAAGGCTATAGTTGCTATATTTACGACATGGTAATGCAGCGCTGGCCTTGTTTACACCCAGTATTAAGTCATGAGGTCCCTTCGGACTCACAATAGCACTGTCACCACCATTTTCCCCTGAGAGTATGTTGCATTATCTGACAATACAAGAGCCTAATATAAATATAAGCACCAATCGCTCGTTTTCACTGTACAACTTGTCTGTGCCATTTGTGTTTGCTGGAACATGTTGAAGCTTTCGATACACACCCACATAATAAATATTCAACCTGTACATGCCTCAGTCAAATGTTCAGCTCCTAAAATATACAGACAACGTAGACAATATTGACTTGGTGTTTGGATGTATCAAGTATCTGAATACTTGAGTTGGAAAAAAGACATTGACAGATATCTAAATCTTTGGAATGTCCATGTTGGTGCTTAGTGTTTCGACTAAGTTGTGACTATCTCCCATGATTGTCACTCTAGCCTCACTTTTACTCGAGCTTATTACATGTTGTATTCACCATTGGTGAAATCTTCACTCCTCCCACTATTGCAGACACATCTCGCACACACGCTTAGAAAACCGGAGCAGTGTACAGTGATGAGTGTGTATGTGGCCACTGCCTCAAATCGAATCGTTATCATGTGATGGGAGAGGATAGCAGATTTCAAAGAATGCTGTTTCTCCATGTCATATCTATATGTACAGTATGTGCGTGTGTGTATGTGTGTGTTTCAGCCACATGCTCAAGCGGGTGATGACACAGTGTTTGTTGTGAAGCAGTGCCTCCATTCGTACAAAACCCATTTAATTGCAAGATTATAGATTGAAGACGGCGATAGCAGCAATGTAAAATTTAAATGTAAAACTTGATATCGGTAAGAATATCTTTCATTACTTTAGTTGAGGTGTGCTATTGATCCAGTCACACTAAAAATGTCAATGCATATTAAAATCCACCCTCGTGAAGCATATTGTTTTGCATGTTTAATATTGGACAACATTGTTTGTATTAACAGAAAATTTCACATGTATTTTTTCATGTATGATACATGCATAATCATAAATAGTATATCAGTACAGTGATCCTTTCATTGATGAATGATTGATGAATCTTGGAGGTTTAGGGATTTAGGGACCTTTTTGTAGGTGGGATTGCAGGATATTCAGAAACACAACTGTAGCGCAACAAATTGATCGAGAGGAGTAATCAGTAACACAACGGACCCTTAAACACTCACCATTGCATTTTGACCACCGTCAGCACAATGTTATCACACCACGTCCTTGTTTCTGCTCAGGTCGAGGCACTGCTGGGCTGTTTAGCTGCAGGGGCGTGTCCCACATCCTAAGCAGGAAGGGATGTGTGTGTGTGTTCGTGTTGTCGCACACAGTGTTCTTTATGCTTTGTGTAAACACCTCCATGCTTTTAGCAGACACATTCACATGTCCTCCCACATAGTCTTACTGTTAAGCTCATCACCAAAAGCCCCCCCAGGACACTGTGCCATATATCCAAACTGTGCGTGTGTGCCTAGTAGGATAGGGTAACTCCAACTGATGGGAAGGTTTCGCCCATGTGTGCAGAAAAGGTTTGGAAAAAATAGGTTCAAATGTGATATTGTCAACACAACTTAATTCTTGAAGTTGTACCTGTCAGACCAGGTTCTCCCTCTCTCACTCATGGACACCATCTCGTGCATTTTGTTTTAAATTGTGTCTGCTCAGACCATTAACATGATAGAAATCAACAATGTGTGCAATAGTTAATACTTCACCGCCTTTCCCCTGCAATGGAATTTTAGCCCACGTTGCAGTATAGCAGCTTTTACCCTTTTGTCACTTCACACTTGCAATAAAAGGTAGATTTATGTGCCAAATACCCATGTTGTGGCCATTTTTCATTCCATTTATTCACCTGCCAGTAATATAGCAGCCGAATGACCATAAATTAAACCAGTTGTTAATTTAGTGCAATGTGAGTACTGTGATTGAGATGCAGAAATATAATATTGGTCCCAGGAGGACCTTTCAGTACTGCGCTTACAGAATTTAGTATATCAGGGGATGGACAACAATGAACGTCACTAGTTTGGCGAAGGGAGGGATTCAGACAATCATGAGTAGAAATCCCTTGGAAAATAATAGGTCCTTAAGAGTAAATGAAACTTCACTACAGAGTCTCATGGTAGTAAGCTAGGATGACCAAACCAGATTTTCTATATACTGACTGAATATGGAAAGCGTTAAAATATCAAGCATTGATTAGTCTTGGTAATCATTCGGTTGAGTCTCAGATGTTTACCACATATTAGTAGTCTGCTTTGACTGTCAGCCATCTCTCTTGTGGCACAGGTGGGATCTGAGTGAAAGGCGAAGCGTTCACAAACATTGTTGTGGGCACCTGTTTGTGAAGAATGCATCCATGAAGCAGATTGAAGCACAACATGTTTGAATATGTTCACCAGTAACAGCTACACACAAAAGCCTCAAAATGTTCCAAGAAGTATAGACATTATCAAAAGGAATATCTGAACATTTAGAAGGATAGATCGAATCTGAGGGATTCTGTCTATTCAGGCAAATGACAGCATCGCTTATCAAATGATGGCTGGATAGCAGTAGAGAAGCAGCCCAGGCAAGGAAGTGGTTGCCTTTTATTCTTCTACCTTGTCATAGAGGTGTTGGTTCATTGCCAAGCAGCCTTAAGGTACCCTGACGTCACCCCTAGATTCTGATGGAGAAGCTGGTGGCCCACCCGCCTGGCAGGAATTTCAGGTCTATGTAAGAACAAAACGGAGGCAGCTGTGGTACAGCACTTGACTTGGAAGTGTGACATGGGAAGTTCAGAAACATTCCAGCAGCAGGTAGTCTTGCTTTGTTCTGCCGTCCATCTGTGTATGAGGCATAAAATTCCTCCCATTCTGCGCTCTACAGACCGCACAGCAACAAGTATTCCATCTGGTCTTTTTAAGCTGGTCTACTAATATACAAGTTGATAAAGATTCTCTGAGTATGAGAAATTGCCTCTACAAACTATGTTTACCATCTTGATAAGTACACACAAAACTCTGTCACATTGGTGTTGCATGTTCTTGTAAAAGATTAACTTTGCATGCAGTGACTTTCAGAATTTGCTTCAATGTCGGAAAATGTATCGCTTTTTATCTTTGTAGGGACTCATTTTATCAGGTTGTTGTTTACGCTAAGAGAAGAAAGCAACATAACATCATCATTTGCCACTATGCCTGCATTTTTACAATTTTTTTGCCAACTTCAGCGATTCCCTAATTTGCAAAACTGGCAGACACACACACACATCCACATGCACACGCACACACACACACAAGCACACACACACACACACACATTTTCTCTTGACACCTGAGTTGTCTTCTCAGGTAAGGTGCCATCCAAAAACAAAAAGCAAAGCCTTCCCCAATGCAGGATGCTCTCCTTTAGGCCTATCAGTGGTACTTGGGCTCCTCCCCTTCATGTCTGGAGGAAGCTGCAGTTTCCCCAGTGGAAACTCCAGACTTGAGATTGACGCCCATTGTAGGAATGTGTACAATAGCAGGTGAAGCATTGTACAGAGTTGCAGCCCTTGAAAGTTAGACACAGGAAATAAAAGTGTTGTCAAAGGTCAGAGCATCAAGTCATTGTGGTCGAGTGAAGTGCTTCTGTGGTTGTGACCTACAGGTATATGAGACAACTAAAGACACATTCTAAGTGAACAAACTTAGAGTTGGCGAATCACAAATACATCATGCTATTGCACCACCAAGGAGATATTTAACATGCAAGAACATGCCCCTGTTCCATAATGATTGTGTGACTCCATCGGAGTAGAAGTCATAGTGTCTGGGACATTATTACTGCATTGTGTCTCTGGCAGCTGATCTTCCCTTTGTCACATCACTTAAGTTGTTTTCTCAAGTACAGCAGTAGTTATTACACACTATATGAAATACATGTGTAATGCTTAAGGTAAGACATGGCACTGCAGCACAGTTTGCAATCTGCTGTAAGCAGCCATTCCGTGTGTGTGAACAGCGACATCTTCACTCTTGGTGCACAGATGATCTGCAGGCTGTCATAAGAAGAAATGGGTTTGAATCAGATTAGAAACACAATCAGAATCACACATTTTTCTTCTGTAGATATTCTTCCTCTCTTCATATTTTTTCCCTTCCGTGTGTGTTTTCCTCTTTAGATCACACAAAATGTATTCATTTATTTATCATGACTACTTTTTTTCGCGTGGCATTTGGTGCAGGCGGCAAAGTAAGAATTTCATTGTGCTAGGAAACTTGTTTCTATATTGTACATATGACAATCAAGCTTTGAATCTTGAATTACGATTTCTTTTTCCACGAGCAAACTTGGAGTAATTCGAAAGCTGTTGTCATGGCAGGGAACCGTACAGTTTATTTGTGGTACAGACTAGTAGCTTTGCTTAAACAAAACGCATCGCTCTGATAAATGTTGCTCTTAAAGCTGAAGGCCACCAATATGTCTTGAATGTGTTGTCCAGCAAGTGCATCAAAACAAAAACCACTGTTGTACACCCGAGCTACTGAACAGCAATATCCAACAGGTGGCAAGTAAACGTTCCACTTGCCACCTTTATACTGTAAATGAGACAGATAGAATAGAAACTGAGCGTCAGTGCTGGTTGAGCTTTGTGGGAACTACAGTATATGTCATGTCTCGATGAGACTGCTCAGCATTTATGCTGCAAATGATGAAATCTATGAGCTGAAATCGCCCCAGAAGAAAGCTGTTGCTGATGTGAAAAAGGCATTTTCTTGTTCTTCTGTTGTAATTAGCGACCTTCCACTGGTAACTCGGCTCTCTCCTCCTCCTCACGTGAGCAGTGGCTTGAGTCTCGGGTGCTGCCCAAGCCCTCCTTTCACCCACAGGGGTGCAGCCAAGGGCTTAATGTTGCTGTCAACGCTGTGAATGACGAACGATTTATCTCTGACTTCCATTTTAAAAAGACAGGAATGGAAATAGATGCGAAGAGAACGATGTGACAAGCACAATGCTGCCCAGCACACCCCTGACTTGCGTTGTGGTTTCCCCTACCCTGTGTTTGACCAATGAAGCCCCCAGACACCATGCAGCTTTCACCCTCCCCTCTGGGGAAACCCGATCCACGAGGTGTCTCTTTACATTTTTCCAGCCCGTTCGCCACAAACACCACGCAAACAAGCGTGGGTCCCACTAACCCCCATGCTCTGCATGATGTTCTTAAATCGGCTCAGTTTGTTTGAATCGGTTTTGTCCCATTGGTGCCCAGCAGAGATCAGGAAACCTGACTAAGTGAGTCCAAGTGTTAATGTATGTTTGCTGATGTGCATGCTAGCTAGCAGTAGAGCACTGAGTGTTATAGTTAGCCTGTGCTGTCAAGAGCTAGTGGTTTCTCCACGCGGCAGCCCTCCCTGGTATGTCTATGTGAGGCAGATAGAAAGCCAGACTTAAAATGGAGTGAGGATGGTAATACAAGATGAGTGTTTTTAATGGGTGAGTGAAGAATGGAAAGTTTACCGGAGAAACCAGTGTGTTTTATTCTGTCGCTGAACCATGGCATCGTTGGTCCAGGTTCTTTGCTCGCAGATGTTCTTCATCTTTGCCCTCCTCTTATTGACAAATGAATGAGTTTATTTGTGAAGTCTGAAATCTTTGAGAAATGTTTGATACTCCCGCGAGTTTTGTTTGTGATATTTTTTGTGTTGTTTACGTAGCTGCTGTTTTGGTATGGTAAGGGAATCTTGGTGTTGGTGTCCAGAAATTATTTGTGTCAAACGTGTGTGGCTGTTGACTTGTCACTTTTCAGTGGTTTCTTTTTCCGCCAGTAAGAAAGAAATGTATGAAACTGAATACTAGCAAATAGTCAACTGCAGTTGGAGGATTGGGCTCATAAAGAAATTGATATAACTATGAATATATGCAATGTTTACATTGCACTATGATGGATTCAGGGCAGTCCACATGCCAACACTGACTCAACACAAATGCACATGTTCTTGTATACATGATTCAGCCATGTTGATGCGACAGATTCATAGAGGAGTGCACGGCCTGTTTGCTGTGTGAAAAAATAATTGCATGACAAGTTTGGTGCAAAGAGATGTCTCTGACAGCTTGTGTTGGACAACTGCAATGGCCACAGGAATGCCAGAATTGCAATTCCTTTCGCTCTTATTTGGTCTCATAAACACTGTCTGTTTAGCCTGCCCATCAGTTTGTTTGTTTCTGTGAATACTTGTGGCCTTGCGTCTCATTCTCAGCAACTTTCACCTTCAACGCATTTTGCTGATGCACTCAATCTGCCGCTACATGTGACCTGTCAAATCGCTGTCTTACTCTAGGAAACTTTGACGTGACTTAGCAGCTGTCACAAGGCTCAAACCGGTGACCTTTGAGTTATGCGAGCGGCTGTGGAAGCAGGGCTAAACAACGGCACATTTTACACTGATGCCTGAGCTGACACAATTTGATTTTTTTTCCTCTCTTTTGTAGCATCTGCAAGCGTGCAGTGCAAGTCGATAACATTACACAGTGAGAAGAACTGAGGCAGTGTCAAGTTTGCACTGATGTTTTTTTAATCCCCGTCACTACTGATGGTGCAGTTAAATGCTCAGTACTGGACTGGGTTTGAAAATGATGTACTGTAAATACTGCAGCTCCAGTGAACAGCTGAATATTCTTGTAAAAGGCACATTCGCAGATATCCGGACTGACACCCTGCAGAGTTTAAGATAAAGTACCTACAGGATCAGATTGCAACTGCATTGAAAATGGTTGCAATAAAGAGCATTCAATGAGACTTCTGAAAGATTTCACATTTAATACATAGCTACATTTATCTGCCCTATTCTGAAATTCATCGTGCAATGTCACACAACTGTTTTAAACTAGCGCACCATTTTGAGTACACTTATTATATTTGAGTAATTTAGCATGTGTATCTGCATGTATTGCCACATGGGCAAATTCAGATTCCTGATTGCCATGAATTGATTGAAATTGACAGAATGCTGATTTTTTCATCAGCATAAGGCAACCTAAAGAGTTAGACATAAGTTTGCCACTCAATCACAGAGACAAGGTTTTTTATACAAGCATTTTTGCAGTTACTTTGCCACGGTCCAAATTGTAACGTCTGATCCAGTGAATATCTTTCCAGAAATGCAACTACCCAAGAATAGTTGACTCATCCCCATCTTCTTTCTACTTGTTCCCAAGCTAGATCATTGTGTGGAGTACCGACAGTTGTGAAAAGCTTATGAGGGGACATGCACTGTGCAGATGCAGTTTAGGTGTGAAAATGCTCCTCTTTCGTAGCGGCGGCAAGTGGTTTACACGACAACTCCTTATAAATGAATTACTTACCCACAACCCATCTTTCAGGTGTGATTTACAAACACTTTGTCCAACCTTTGATTCTATACTGTTCGTTTACATCTAGTGAAAATACCTGGCATGGCAGCTGTGATGGTAAAGCTATTTTGGCTTTTGTTGCTACATGTTACGTAACACTTTGATACCAAACAAGTTTTGAGACTGACAGCACAACACAACACAACACACCCACCTCTGTTTATTTATATGTCAGCCAGGGAGAGAACTCCATGGCCATCTGACAGCTTCTTAAGAACAATGCTTGCTCTTTTGTCCACATTGACACATTCACAAAACGATCTGCAGGCATCGTGTGCTTTTTCCTCAAAACTGAACTATTAATAACTGCATAGAAAATGCCCATGCCCATGCAAGGAAGCAGGCAAACACATGCAAAGGAGACAGGAATCCTGTCAGTCTGTGAATGAGGAGGTAGTTTGGGTTTGTTGGTTCAAGTCATTGCAGTGAGTTTGTCCAAGGAGAGAATGGTCACTCCTCATATTCTACACCCCTCATAATTTCACACCAAAATATACACCAGTCTAATCCAATCCAAAGCAATGAAGAAGGGTAGGAAAAATATATATTTTTAGTAGCCATCAGAGACGTAACGCACAGATCTCGTGCATAAATGAAAGCAGGAGACAAGTGTTATGTTCTTCTAACCTTGGAGATATTAAACAATGGCAAAAAAAGGTGTGTTAGCAGCCAATGGAAGCCCCTTTCTCTTTGCACTTCTACTAAATGAAGACTAAGCATTCTTGTGTTGTCTCAATTCCCTCACTGACAGCCTCTGTTGTTTGTTACAGTAGCAAAGAGCAAAGTTTGTCCAGAGTGCAGGCTTGCGTTTATGATTAACTGCACGTTTGTCAGTCGCTGATCTAAGATCATGGAAAGGCATATAGCAATGTCTCACCTGGTTTGTGATTGTCAATTGCCATTTTGTGATCTCCTTTGTTTTAACATCCGGCCAGCCAACCACTGACTCTTGAATTGACAAATAGCTGTCTTGCAAAGCCAAGTAATTATGTTGTTTGTATTCTGTACATCATTTTGTCTCCAGGATATATGAAAATTGACTGTGCCTGTGCAGTGAAACCACCTTTCCCGTCCAACAGTCTGCTTGTGTGCGTGTCCATGTGTGTCCCATTGATGTTTAACCGTCGATTTTTGTAGGGCAGACCCCTTGCCTCTGAGTGGTTGGATGACTCCACAGAACGTATGATTACTATGTCTACATCAATTATATGTAATTGTTTGTTGTTTAACTTCTCTAACTAGAAGGGGCCCAGGCTACGGAATAAAGTACGATAGGTGGCTGGGTGGGTAGCTAGCTAGCTAGCTACTTGCTTTATTGATCCATCGATGTATCAATCCAGGAAATCTAAAGCCCCAGCAGCTCAAAGAATTGAACAGACACAAGGGCAGGAGAGAACTAAACAAGTAATACAGAACATTTACGATAATCTTAATATTTCAGTACATTAGCGATATGATAAGAGAATCCAGGATACCAGATACACACTGTTTAACTTTGCAGTGCATCCATGGCTCACTCAACAATACAGAGGAATGGATAATTAGCTATGAATAAGCAGTTTAAGCAGTATGAATATATATATTTGATTTTTGGTATGTATACGTATGTACAGTGTATATGTGTGTCAATATAAATAGACCCCACGATCAAGTATGGTTTGGGATTAGCTTGTTTTATGTGTGCATTGTGTGCAATGCATGCTTGAGACCTCAAGGTGCGTATTGCAGTGTGTGCGTGTGTGTGTGTGTGTGTGTCTTGACAACACACACACACACTGACAATCCAGACAGTGCTTTACTTACACTATGAAGGTGCAGTGAATTTGTTCATCTGTATGTATCGATATATAAATCTATCTATTGCACATGAATCATGGTATATCATGGTATCACTTATAGGGTGTTTAAGTTCGAGTGTGGTCATGTGATTTATGAATGTTTGTGTGACATCCCGCCCTATCCTGTATTAGTAGGTAGTCTGAAGTTCCAAACTCCTGTCTTATGCTGACATTCCTCGCCATTTAGTGCAAGGGAAAAGTGTGTATGTGTCTGAGAATGTACCGAGTAATATCCTAGTGTATGACATCCCACACACTGACCTTCACAACAGTCACCTGCAGAGCCCATGTGTTGGAGCCGCTCACTCTCTCTCTCTCTCTCTCTCTCCTGCAGTAACTCAAGCTTGTTCACCCAGTCACACACTCACACTGCTTTTAGAGATGAGGGGTTTTCCCTGTACTCTCTCCTCGTGTGTGTGTGTGCGTGTGTGCATGTGTTGTGAAGGAGATTCCTGCCTGTCACTGAACACCTTCTGAGAGTTGCGTTTCCACTGAAATCACTACAAGGCTCCTCACTGAAGACTGTCACCCAAGAATAGTCAAACTCATCAGCAAGCGCGTTTCAATTAGCGTGAACACTTTGGAAAGGGAAGGGTGCTTGTGTTTGTTGTATGACTAAAGAGGCTCTGATGTGTTTATTACTGCAATCCTGTCTGCAAATGCACTTTTGGTGGGAGGTACTGTAAGTTGACATTGGCTGGACATCAAAATCTTACACTTGATTGGATCCTGGATCTGTTTTTTATCATGAGCAAGTGTAAAATAACCTGATTTTGATCTTTTCAGATAAAGACATACATAACAAAAGTCAGAAGTGCAATTGACAAGTCCCTCTTAAACTTGACACTATGCAATGTCCTCGCTTTCATTTCTACAGTGTCAACAAGGTGATATGGAGTGTTCAGAGGTGTTTTCTGTCTCTGACACAGTTTCATTTCCTTTGCACTTTTACCTACTATCGCATATGCTGTTTTTTCTTTTGTTTGTCCTGGACTTTGTTGGTGTTTTGTGAATAGCTTTGCCTCTGGCGTAGCCCCTGTTACAGAAGCACATCACAGCAGTCATTGTGATACAAGAAAACCGCTACTTTTAACCAATTCAGTTTATATGCTCCTAGGGACGTATGGTCCACAAGTTTTTTTTTTGAGTACACCGTCTTGTCTTGGGGGTTGTTGTGACTACGATTGCCAGTATCTAGGACAACATGTCAACATGACATCACTCATGTAATGTGGTCTGAACAACACAGATTTTACTGTGCTCTAATTTAATTGTGATTATTACTTCATTTTTCCTCTCATTTTGAACAAAAGGAGTCAGTGTTCCATGATGTTTTTTTTCTACCGTGGTGACTCTCTATCTCTCTGTTTCTCTCTCCCTCTCCCTCCCTTTCTCCCTTCCCCTCTCTCTCTCTTTCTCTCTCTCTCTCTCTCTCTCTCTTCTCTCTCTCTCTTCCTTGCTCTCTCTCTCTTTCTCTCTTCCTTGCTCTCTCTCTCTCTTTCTCTCTTTTTTCTCTCTCTCTGTCTCGCCCGCTCTCTGTAAATCTTCTACCCAGCATTAATTAAGATGATCCAGCGTTATGACTTCTGACCACTCAGGGCAGCTCAGATAGGATTCTCCAGAGTCGACATCCAAAGTTTGGTGAACACCAGCATGTGTGCAAGCACCGCCACTGATCATAAAGTATCTCAGAATAGGGGTGGTGATATGAAGCCAGTTTGCTTCCTAGGAATAGTGACAGGTTTATAGTACAGCCACTTGTTTTCACCCGATGCCCTTGATGATGATTCCACTCACAGAACAAGGTTACAGGATATTCTCCCCCTCATAGCATTGTTCTCTCCACATTTATTTATTATTATATTGTTTTTTATTATCATATTTACCATTAACTTTACACATGGAGTTGTCATTGTTTTCGGGAGAGAGGGAAGGGAAGCTGGGAGAGAAAAATAATTTACGTGGAGCCGGAGTCCTCCATGCCGGCCTCTTTCTCTCTCGCCCTCTCACAGCTTGTCAGCATTTGTCAACCCGTCCCGCTTATCCCAGTTTAGTTTAGACGTTTTCCCTTTTAAAGTCTTGAACGGAATGGCTTCGGTTGAGTCCTTGAGGTGAATTCATATTGCAGTCGAATGACTGCTCTGACTGTTGTTGCCAACAAGTGTATATACTTGACCGTGCGTGAGTGCGTGACTGGGTACCGGTACTTTCTTCCCTGGGTTATTCTACAGTGATGCACTCTACATGAAATTTGACAGTTGACACTGGCGCCACAGACTTTCTCTGTTATTCATCTCCATTTATAATTTTATTTTGTCCACAACCTTTAGTCTGAAATGGAAATGATTGCTGCATTTAAACGACTTGTGTTGCATTGACTGAACCACTTACGACCACGCTCCTTAATATCTACCTTTGACAATCAAGTCAGATGTTAAATGTTTTTGTCACGTTTTCATAAATTCGCAACTTCAACATGGTTATGTTTACAGATCTTGCTTGTATCCACTTCCTCTACTCACTGTCTGTCCCTGTGTCTTGTTATCCTCCTCCTTGTGCAGTGGGGATTATTGTGTCCTGGGTGATCATCTGTCTATTTATAGCTTTGTTTAAGGCCATTCCACTGCTCCTATAGCAGCCCAAGGCTCCACAATAAGCTGACCTTCACTCCAGCACCTCCTAATTACTGAAATAAGTATAGTATTAACAGTCATGAGTAGAATGAGGCACGGGCCAGCATGCACATATACATGTGGAGCAGAGTGTCCACCACCTCAGCCTGCAAACACAGATTAATGGACGTGAGCAAAGTGTATGCAAATCCACAGGTTTAAACACCTTTTTGGGTGTGATGCACAAGTGCCAAACACAAATGGAGATGCTCATCGTGGAGAGCATCTTCAAAAAACTCCGGGCAGATATTTCAGCAGTCTATCACCACATTTCCTGTCAGAATAATAAGAAAAGGAACCTGCAAATGACGTGCAGGAAAAGGAAGTGTCTCAACACAACAACAATCACCTGCGCAGTGTCAAGCACACACATGCAAATAGTATGTTTTTAGATGCAGTCGTCAGGATGCATGCCCGTGAATAATGTAGGTGGATCATACTTCTCATCTCATACTCATGAGAACAAAAAATGCACACAATACAGGGATTGCCAACTAATGTTGCAGTTCTGTTCCTGCGACGGAAACTGAATTTTGATGGAAGTCGGAACTCACTGTTATATCTTAAACCAAGCGCACAGCCAATGCCGGTTACACTTTCACCTCTCTCTGAACGCTTCATGATGTCCACTTTAGTTTAGTAACTGTTGACTGGAGGTGACGTGGTTTTCCTCGTCACTCCAGACACATTACACTGTATTCAACCGCACATTTCCGCACAAGTAGCACCTGTCGTATAGGTATCTACACCCATTTTAATGTTTGTCACTGACATTTATATATCTGTTTTTTTTTATACTGACATTAATATATCTGTTTTTGTTTGTACATGTTTGTTATTTCATATTGATTTGCATCTCTCTTCTCTTCATCTTTTTATTATCATTTACCTGTATGTATTATTTACTTTTTTTCAGTAATTTCACCAGTTTAATCTTAATATTAGGGATGTCCGATATTGGCTTTTTTGCCTACATCCGATATGCCGATATTGTCGAACTCTCAATTCACCGATACCGATATCGGCCGATACCGATATGTGCGCCGATAAACGCTTCAGGAGCGCATAGGCACTATTTCGGTGTAATGGAAGTATTACTTTATTTTTATCGTTTTTTGTTTTATCGGTTTTAAAGCAAAAAAATCCGATGCCGATATTACATTTTTATGCCAATATCGGGCCGATAATATCGGTTGGCCGATCTCTACTTAATATCTTACAATGTAGCCCAGTTACTCCCTGTAAGTGTAAGCACTGGCTAGGATAAAAGAGGGATGACATATCCACCTCATAGAAGAGTCTGTGCCAATGATATTTGTCAAACTTGACATGGTTGCAGATTAGCTGACTTGTAAGTTTTCAACAAGATATTGAATTTCCTAACAAAAATTGTCAAGTTTGAATTGCTGGTAGACAAAATTCAAAATTGATTGGTCTCTCTTTCTTTTGGAAAACCAGTGTCTGTACGATTGGGTCACATTTTTCTCACAGGAGACCAGAACTCTGCATAACCCTCTGTCATATCTGTTCCTCTTGAATATACTCAGACATTTGCCACCTTGCTGGGCTATTTTTGTAAACCAGGTTTGTACCAAAGCAAGAAATAGCTGCCAGTTGGTCATTACTTTAGGCTGTCATACACCCTGTGGTTGTTCTGGACAGGTCTGAGGAGCAGACAAGCCTCTCTTGTTTTGTATGGCACCATTGTGATGATAACATGGTTTGATGTAAGTTTGATGGAGATGCAGAAGTTATCTGGACACTTCTTGACTTTTTGCTTTATATTTGTCAAATCATCAGCGCTGCGGTGTGTCTTTGTTTGGTTGTTTTTTCGCTTTGTTTCTGTCATTCCTCCCTCGTGCTTGAATTGTATGCTCTCTCTCTCTTTGTTTCTCTCCCTCTGCTTCTTTCTCTTTTTGAAAGATGATGACGTTTCAGTTTTTTTAAGTTGATAGCTGCTTCCATGTTCTTGTGTGGATGTGGATTTTGCATATACAGCAATAGGTGTCGGATTCATGTACATTCTTCAGATTTACTGAACAGTAACCTTAACTTTCCTCTCCTCTCCTCTGCCCCTTTCCAGACGTACCAGCGCCGGAGCAGCCGGAGCTGTTCCTGAAAAAGCTGCAGCAGTGCTGTACTGTCTTTGATTTCATGGACACGCTGTCAGACCTCAAGATGAAGGAGTATAAACGCTCCACACTCAACGAGCTAGTGGACTACGTGACTGTCAGCCGGGGGTACTTGACAGAGCAGGCATACCCCGAGGTCGTCAAAATGGTGGGCAGGAGTGAATGCATTATGGACACTCATTCATAAGACCCTCCTATTTACTCCACACCAAGCTGTCTGCGCTGTTATCAAGCTGTACTCCGGCCCTGTCCTAGTTTCTGGACGCTCTAGTGGTCTTGTGGCCTGAAAGGACTCTTGGTGCCCCATTTCTATTTTGGTGTTCGGCAGGGTGGAAGAGTTTGAGATGTCTGATAATGGGTGCATTAGCAGAACTTTGAGAACAGTGAAGCAGTATTCTATGGGTACATTTTAGGGTCACATTTTGGCTATCTAACAGTATGTGCTTGCACAATATGATATATCTCACATTGAGCTGGATATGCAATGCCGAGTCTCTGCTGTCAAGAACATTTCCCCACAAGTTTGAAGAGGCCAATGAAAAAAAATCTTGAAATCCCTCCCCGATCTTAGGAAGCAAAGTAGTGAAAGTGACTGAGATTTTGTCTTGATGCCCAATTTTCACATCCTCACTGCGCAACAATAATGACTTATAACCTGCTACATTTTGTAGAACATTACATGTGAAATATTGCTCGTTGTCCACACATTTGTGAATCACATGGATTTGGAGGACAGCCAAGACATTACATCCTTAGCCATGCACCCAATAGAGACTGTAGATTTACATACGAAACGTATTTGAACCTGTCACGTGGGCTTTGTTCCAGGTGTCTCACAACATATTCCGGACCCTTCCGCCCAGCGACAGTAATGAGTTTGACCCTGAAGAGGATGAACCAACGCTCGAGGCCTCCTGGCCGCACTTACAGGTAAGCTCTATTTTTGGGACGGAGATTGCTCGCAAGAGTAGCCGTAGCAGTGTGTCCAAATATTCAGATATTTAAGTTTTTCTCTTTTCTATGTGATACTGGTTTCATTGTTTTATTACGGTAATTCAAGTAGAATCCCAAGATGTTGGCATACAAGTGATACCCGCCTCAGTCCCCTGGTCCCACAACTTCAAAACATTATATGCATGAGAAAATCTCACTAAATTCCAATCAGCACAAGATATTAAACTGTCCATTTATCTTGTGTGTACTTATAAAGCATTCTAATTCCCCCCCCCCAAAAAAAGTAAAAAAAATCCTCATGTCATTGATCTCTGAAGAGGTATGCTTAAAGTTACCCAACACCTTTCATTTTACAGTATTTCATGACCTTTTTCTCTGTACACAAAATGCAGAGGAAAGACTGCTAAAGATTGCAAAGACAGTGGACAAAGAGTATAAATTTGAACTGTATTTGATCATATTGGTCACCTGTTATTTGTGGCTATGATCAAATTTCAGTGATGCCTCAGAACAGATGGTAGAATTGGGTAGATTGTAGGATATGGGTGCAAGTTGTGGCATTCTGTGCTGGTTGCTGGGGCACAAACAGCGCTGTGAAGAAGAGGAGAGGCTATTTGGTTTACAGAGCCAGTCGTGGCATTGTGATGCACTCTGGTTTATGTTCTGTAGCAACTGACCCCCTGTTCCAGCAAATTTCTCGCTGTGTTATTCCTGGCCATTAGTGTCACATGGCAGGTTTAGGCTCAAGTGTAGCGCCAAGTTCTCTATTCTCTCACCTCCCCTCCTCCTTCTCTGTGTGCCCGCTGCCTCCCAGGACTCCTTTAGAAATGAGATGCAAATCTCAAGGAGAATCTTCCTGGTAAAGCCTCTTTTGCTTATTCATTTGCGCCTCTTCCCCAGATGACCACTTTTTTTTTTCTTTCATTCCCCTTGATCAGTCCCAGACCTGACCATTACTATGGAGACCACACCACACTGTGCCCTTTGTGACCTTTGACCTCCTCAGGCCATGTGCTTGACCTCCTGACATGTCCCAGTCTTGCGTGTTCGTTAGAGGGCTTACATTTCTAACAGGATGGTGTCAGATGTTTGAGCCTTTCTTACTGAACAGCTTTTTCTGTGCCTCCCTCTCTCCATCTTTCCCTATCTCTCTCTCTCTTTCTCTCTCATATGTGTTTTTATGTCCCTCGCACTCAACCTCCCATCTTTTCTGTCTCGTTTCAGTTGGTATATGAGTTCTTCATTCGATTCTTGGAGAGTCAGGAATTCCAGCCCAGCATTGCCAAAAAGTACATAGACCAGAAGTTTGTACTACAGGTGAGTCAGTGATTTATAGCTACTATATATACATTTTATCAAGTCTTTCTTGTAGATGTTCTGTGTACTTTTCTCCTTAATGTCATTTGTTCATATTGTTATGCTTGCTCTCCCCTTAAATTGTCTTTCTGTCCTCCCCTCCCTCTTGTGTTTTCCTCCACTCAGCTCTTGGAGCTGTTTGACAGCGAGGATCCTCGCGAGAGAGACTACCTGAAGACAGTCTTGCATAGAATCTATGGCAAATTTCTTGGGCTGAGGGCTTTTATACGAAAACAGATCAATAATATTTTTCTACGGTAAGAGCAGCACCCTCACAAACTTACTTACCAGTAGAAAATGCATTGACCCATTTTTGAAATGCATTGACCCGTTTACATTCTCTATGCTGCCACCCCTCTCTCTCTCTGCCCATCTCTTTCTCCCTTTTGCCGTTTTCTTGTCTCCTCCCCTTCTGTCCCACAGTTTTGTTTATGAGACGGAGCACTTCAATGGGGTGGCCGAGTTGCTGGAGATCCTGGGGAGGTATGTGGAGGCACATTTACATGTTACAATGTCAGCTGATGCTTTCAGCCAGGGACACTCAACGCTCAGCTAAGCAGCACTGCAGCAAAGCAGCAGTAATGGCAATGATACGTTTATTGTGGCACACGAAACAGACATTGAATTAGAATTCTAACAAAGATATACTTGAGACGAGCAGCATTTGTTCTCCTGCGCTTCACTGCAATTGATGAATGCAAGGATTCCCCCTCCACTTTAGTGTGTGTACTTTGACATTCTATTTAAAGTATGGTTGATGACATTGAGCTGGTTAATCTCATCACAGCGGTGTTTCATGTGATGAAATTTTTTTTTTGTAAAGGGCAATTATTGATATCATGAAAGATGGTAAAACATGCTATGACAGCTTGTGAAAGTGGTACTGCTTCATCACTTAGAAATAAGAAATGATAAAAGCAGCATATCTGAGGGAAGTTAGTGTTCCATGTTGCCAGTAGTGTATATATCGTGTCTGTCAGTGCTTTCATTGCCCCGCTCATGATTTCCCTTGTAATGAACTTCCTCTTTGTGTGACTTCCATTGATCTGATCCCTGCTTTTGTATGACCGTAATGAATGTCTTTCATGTGGTCATGTATAATTGATGGCTGCATTTTCTCTGTTCCCTCTTTAGTATAATCAATGGTTTTGCTCTGCCACTGAAAGCAGAGCATAAACAGTTTCTGGTCAAAGTGTTGATCCCCCTTCACACTGTCAGGAGTCTGTCCCTCTTCCACGCACAGGTAATTGCCCTTCAAATAACTTTTCAGTTTAACTTGCCGAGAGCTACTGATATTATTGACTGTATAGGCAGCGCACACAAGAATTCTATTGCCATTTAAGCTCATTTTTATAGATTTTACCTTGTTCTGCCTGAGGAGAACAGGTCCCAAAGCCATGACAAACTGACAGCAGGGAAGCATAAAAGTGCTAAAATGTTTTTACCTGCTCGTTTGGTACCTAGATGCTTGTTTTTTGCACACAAACAGTACAACATAGTGGTGTATGTTTTTCCATCAATGCCTTTTGCTGTCACAATTGATACTCTTAAGCGTTGTGATAACCCTCTGCACCAATGATGTCAAGGAAATGTTGCATGAACTTTGTTTCTCCTCCTGCAGTTGGCATATTGCATTGTACAGTTCCTAGAGAAAGACCCAACATTAACAGAACCAGTGAGTATTAGTGCTGTTCACCTTTGAGTAGATGATGAATAAGGAGAAACCTGTATTTTGGGAACCAGACTGCTGCCCGTGTCGTCAAACTGATCCGGGTCCCAGAAATGCGTCTGTGCTCACAATTAAGACAAATGTCACTGATAGACCTTTATTTGATAAGATGTTCCAGACATCGTTAATCACTATCAAATATATGTCAGCATACTTCAAAATGAATATGTGTCATAGCAACACCCTGTCATTCAGAAGTGTTGACTGTCTCTCTCCTCTCTACCTCAGGTCATCAGAGGCTTACTGAAGTTCTGGCCAAAAACCTGCAGTCAAAAAGAGGTGAGGCACGAGTCCGCACTGTTGCTGGTCATGTCAGCACTTGACAGTGGTGTTTTACTTATCTACCGTTGGGTTCTCCTCTACAGGTTATGTTTCTAGGAGAGCTAGAGGAGATCTTGGATGTCATCGAACCCACACAGTTTGTTAAGATCCAGGAGCCACTTTTCAAACAGATCTCCAGATGTGTGTCGAGCCCACATTTCCAGGTCAGTGACAATAAGCCCAAACAGTCTCATAATGGCTCTCAGACTTTTGCACTGATGTTAAGTAGATTGTGAGGATATGTTCGTTTTGATCAGCCTTAATATGTGTTTTCAATTTGGCTTGTGTCCACAGGTGGCAGAGCGAGCTCTTTATTATTGGAACAATGAGTACATCATGAGTCTGATTGAGGAGAACTCCAGCGTCATCCTGCCCATCATGTTCTCCAGTCTCTACAGGATCTCCAAAGAGCACTGGAACCCGTGAGTGTTTTGTGTGTGTGTGTGAGAGAGATAAAACTGACAGAAGAAGCTCCACTTGTATTAGCAGATCTTAATGCATTCTAGGTGTTTCCACACTCCATTTTAAGGCTACTACATGTGAACATGATATACAAAAATCCCTCACATTTCCATTCCACATAATTCACTGAATGCATTAATGTTGGATGCACTGACTGTGGTGACATATGAGAAAACTAGATGTCTAAAGATTTAAAGCTCATTTGCATCTCTGTGACACCTCTGCCTCTTGCATCCAGGGTGGATTCAGCTGTAATTTGCCATCTCTTTTCACCATCTATAAAAGAGAAATCTTCAGCTTTGATTGATGGTTGCTCATTCTCGTTCTCAGGGCAATTGTGGCACTGGTCTATAATGTACTGAAGGCCTTCATGGAAATGAACAGTCCTTTATTCGATGAACTCACAGCCACTTATAAGTCAGACCGCCAGCGGTAAGCATTTTCATATGGATTAAGTAATCTCACTGCCTTGTAATTGTCTGTACTTCATACGTAGTTATGGTTTAGAGCAATAATTAAAGCTTATTTTTCGAACACAAGCATGAATTTGACATATCAATACTAGTACTCAACTGTCAGACTGAGTGGTTGAAACCTCTGGCTCATGTTGAATTGACAGTTTAGGTCAGCCCTTCCATCACATGATCCATCAGCGTATCAACATATCAACATGTACATAATATGCAAGTATTAATTGATATGATAAGATAAGGATGTATCAGTAAAATTGTGTGTAATTTTCATACTAAACACTGTCACCCTGTATTGAAACCTGTTGGCCCACAGGCACAATGTGTGACACCACTGGCTTACGGCCATCAACAGCAACCCTGTAACACCCTATGTGAACTCTTAACATCAAACATTTATGTGCTGGTCTATTTAGAGTACAATCGAACTGCAAAACAGTCTCACAGCTATCGTGCCTCGACACCATACCTGTGACCATGAACCACCTGCTGGTCCGCTGGACCTGTATCTCCAAGTCAATGTTTAACGTTGTGCTACAGATTCACACATCTCCAGTATTGATGTGTCTCCTCTGCGACATCGACCAGTCTTACTTTGCCCTGCGCTGCTGCTACTACAGTATTTACATTTATCTTCCATTTTTTGTATATCAGCGAGAAGAAAAAGGAGAAGGAGCGGGAGGAGCTGTGGAAGAAGCTGGAGGACTTGGAGCTGAAGCGGGGCCTTAGGAGTGACGGCATCATCCCCACTTAACAGAGACAGGGCTGTACTCCCCACCCAAATCCCC
>OMPJ01010327.1:0-31587 GCA_900312935.1 Carapus acus
TAATAGTAATTAGTGTGTGTGTGTGTGTGTGTGTGTGTGTGTGTGTGTGTGTGTGTGTGTGTGTGAGCGTGCACACACACACACACACACACACACACACACACGCACGCACACACACACACACAACTTCCCTCTCGTCTGTGTCCGGTCCTGTCACTCACACAATGCCCCCTCTTTCCTCCTCTCTCTCTTTCTCTCTCTGTCTCTCCCTCTTTCTCTCTCTTTCTCTCTCTCTCTCCCTCTCTTGCACTCTCTCGTTCTCGTTCTCTTTCTCTTCCTTTCCCATCTTCCTTTCTCCCTCTCCATCACCACATTACTTTTGTGGCCATCATCAGCCACTTGGAGGAAACAGGAAATGGACGGGGAAGTTATTGCCTCTCTCTCTCTCTCTCTCTCCCTCTCTCCCTCTCTCTCTCTCTCTCTGTCTCTCCCTCCCTCCCTCTCCGTCTCTCTCTCTCTCTCGCTCGCTCGCCCCCACTAGAGTGCAACCTCCATAGAGTGATAGAGGGAGAAGCCCCTCACAGTAAATGTACATGACCTCTGTGATCAAACCCACACACACACACTTGCGCACACACGCTTGCACACACACACACACACACACGCCCTCCAGCTCCCTGCGGCCCTGTGGCCTCGTGCTGCAAAGGGCTTCCTTCCTGCGGTTAAGACAAAGGAAGCAGGGGAGCAATGTTGCTGTGTGTGTGCGTGTGTGCGTGTGTGTGTGTGTGTGTGTAGGTCGGGCAGGCTTCAAAGCCACAGGAAGCGCTGGTGTTGTCTCTTCCTGTGGAGGGTGTCGGACCATGGGAGGTCAAGGGGGAGGAAGGGGGGACAGCTGCCTGTGTGTGCACGGCCAGAGATGAACAGGGGGCGAGTGTGTGTGTGTGTGTGTGTGTGTGTGTGTGTGTGTGTGTGTGTGTGTGTGTGTGTGTGTGTGTGTGTGTGTGTGTGTGTGTGTGTGTTTGTGTGTATGTCACTGTTGTAATCGCCAGGTTTTTCATATCAAGAAAGATTGGATCAGATGTTGCATTCAGAGCAAACCTGCTGTTGATCCATCTGCATCTGTTTGCTCTCACTGTAGCATCCCAAAACACATTTGTCACAATCCAATACACACATGCAAAAACACATAGGTACACACAGAAAGATATCTGAATTGTAACTGGCTTGACTTAAATACAGTTGCCACGTTGTTTTTAAGATTCTGCTTTGCTTTTCCACAACTTTGACTGTGCGTTGAAATACAAGCAGAACAAGAATTATGTATCTAAGTGTGGAGAATCACCTCTCCATCTGCCTAAATTAATCAGTTGATAAAGAAAATCATTGTCTTATCAAGAACTGACCTTCAAAGCCACTCTTAAGGCCGTAGAATTGCTTGTCTTGGGAAGTATTTATAATGTGACAATAACGCTGCTTAGCAATAGAACAACTTGAGTTGCCTTCTAAAGGTTAACGTGTTGAACTGGGGACCGTGAAGTACTCCTCTGGCACACTGGACATAACTTTTTGATGGTGAAGAACGCACCACAGCTGCACTATATATATCTCATCCAATAAAAGTGACCCAGAGTTCCACAGGCCCAAGGTCCTCTCAGGGTAGCAAAGCGCTGCGTCGTCGAGGTCATTATCTGAGCAATAAATAAGTGCACGGAGTGACAGTGTCGCTGTCTGATTGCTGATTGCAAGTTCCACATAAAAAAGTCCCATAAAACGTCTCCCTCAGCTCAGCTGGCGATGTGCAGGAACAGTGATGGCGGAGGGCCGCGGGCTGGGGGCCGTCCCTCCCTTCATGCACTGCGTGCGGGGCCTCACGTAGCGCTTATGTGGAAATGCGATGCAATTACGCATTCCTGCAAAAGCTGTTGGCGAGGCCCTCGTGCCGTCACTCGCAAAGTCGTCTGTTGCCGTTTGTTGATGGATTTCTTTATTTTGACATGAAACTGGCTGCCAGTTTGCTGTATTTGGAGTGGAAGTTGCTCTTTGAGGATGAAATTTACCATCTATTTTTTCTTTTTTTCTTTTTTTTTTTTGCCGTTATTGGGTTGACTGTCTTGTCCTTTTTAATGACGGATATCATTATGTTGACGGGCATGCACTGATTCTGCACTTGTTGGGCACGTTTTTGGGGGAGTGGAGTTGTTGATGTATGTATAGGGTGTGTATGTGGTGTAGGGGGGCCCACGACAAACTGTTGCCTCTGGCCTCAGAAATGGCTCCCACCAGGGACCAGTTATCATGTCAGACAAGATTCATGTAGAACCAGGCTGTTCCATGTATATCTATCTATTTCTCAATTGGATATTGATAAATATTTCCATTGAAAAAAAAATCTTTTTTTTAATTGTCCCCGGCCATGGATGAAATATGTCAGATTTTGGATATTCTGATCTGATAAGATCTGCAAGACCGGACTTTGGCCTCTTGTGCTTGCTCATCATTTTCCTCTCTCTTCTTCTACGATCCTAAATTGTTAGGGGAGTTTCAGGTCTTCGTTAACTGCTACTGTCGTACACATCACCAAATTTGAACAGGAATCAAACTGAAGGTCTTGGATTGAATCTGAAACTGAAAATTATGTTTTTCAACACTACTACTGGCCCTAATTTCGCAATCAATGAATTGTTCCAACAGTCTAAATTGTTGGGTTGTTGCTGCCCAAGTTAAATACAAATATTCAACGTTGGGAGCAGGAGCGTCTGTTTACATGAGCATCAGAGTGAGCGGAAAGACTGGGGCTGCAGGATGAGGACACCAGCAATGGTGTAGATGATGGAATGGTGCACTGGACAGTTTCCCTGTAAGCATCTCAAATAAAGAGAAATCCCAGTTTGTGCACACAGTGGGTGGTGTCAGCGTACAGCGGATAGATAGTAGATTTCTAAAAAAAGAAATGGTTCAGTAACTCCAACAACATTCCTTTGCAGCAATGTCTCCCGCACAGACAAAAACAGAAATGGAATGAGGAGAGTGGAATATGGCGACATTTTCTATTCACTCTATTTGATGTCGGATCACTGCTGATTTGCAATTTAACGCTTGTGGAAATTGACTGAAATCGAGACAAAGCCGTGCAACGGTGAGCCTTTTGTGAGAGGGGGCTTTAAAAAGGCAAATTGATTAAGACAGGAAATACCTTCTCAACTCCAGCAAACAAACAGTGACACTGTGCTCGGAGCTACGGGTTTCCAGTCTTTCCAACATCTTGATAATTAGGATGGACCACAATGTTTTGGTCCCTGATGGGCCGCACATGAGTCCAATCAGCCGCAAATGTCTCAGGAGGCATCCAAGGCTACATTGCGTGGATCATCTGATCAAACTGTATCACAAACAACATTCCTTAACATCCCCGGAACAACAATACTTGGTTTCATTCTGACCTAGCTCTGTTTTTGTCAAATGCCGGAGCTGTTGCTTGGGACATCACCTTTGACGGGCCAGTAAGGAAAGCAAAGTAGAGAGGAGAAGATGCTGATGGCAGATCAAATAAATCAAATAAAGCACATGCAAAGATAAAGCAGGACAGATGACGCCATTAACATCTAACAACAATTTCCACTGATGACTTGATAGGTCAACTGCTGTGACCTCCTTTTGGGTGCCATTGCTATTGCATTCCATTTGCATTCCTTCTCCTCCTGTTGCCATTTTTGTTTCTCACTAACAGTTTCCAAGGCAGCCATTTGTTTGTCTCCTTATCATCTGAATGGCTCATAACTTGTTGCGGGAATGTACTGATGATACGTATTGAAAACTCACATCTGCAAAAGTATTTTTACTTCTACTAAAAAACAGTGTAAATGTGGTGTCACAGACTGATGGACCCCCTTTGTCATATATTGACAGTACACTTTGAGCTTTGTCTCAAAGAGGGGGTGAAGTAATTGCTACAATGTAACTGCGCCTGAGACTAGCAGAGGGTTCAAATGATACACACCAAGAATCAAAAAGGTAGTACTGGACAGTGAGCAGCAGACTCATTCGCAGAGGTGAATGAACAAATGATGTAGTAGCACAAGTTGTGTGAGGTATCTGTGGCAAATAATAAGATCTTCTTGCCACCTTTAAACAGGTAAATGTAAACCTGCTATTGTAGCTGGTGCTGCTGAACAAGGATAAGTGTAACGCGTCTGTTTGCAGCTTAATCATGGCGGGTCTGAGACAAAAATGCTCTTGACCTTGGGCGATGTAGATGGGTGCCCCCTCCGATGCGCATCCTGCACACACCCCACACATAACAATGTGGTCACGAGAAACGATATAGCGTATGCATTGTTGCAAGCAGTTAGTTTTCTGCTGCTCGTATTTTGGTAGAATAACGCCAATGGAGTCTTCCAATCTACACGTTTCCAGTCAGAACTTTGTGGTAAAACCTAACCGCATCACAGACCGAATCTATGTGTATGTGGGCATGTGAGTCGCACACAAACCAAGATCTGGGTTCAGCCTAAGGTTTAGGAATTCATCATTTTGTGCTCAGGAGCATTATAAACATGCAGGCCGCAGCTTTGTCACTGACTATGGTTTTCCTATCTTGACAAAAATCCCTGTCGGGTGGAAAACAGCAAAGTCTAATGAGCAGTCTATCTTCACATTCATCACACACACTCTGGGTATTACCATAGTTTGCCTTATTTATGTGCTGCGGACATATTGAAATGGTCTGTCAGATGTACTTGAGAAATAACCTGACAGCAGTAGCACATCTGGGATTCTCCTACCAGACTAACGTTTAGGGCAGTGTGTGTGGGTCTCAGATGGCAGATTGTACCTTCAGTGCTTAGCGATATGCCATCCGTCACCATATCCACTGGATTAGCGCAGGTTGTTGTCACTGGAAGTTCAGCAACAGAATTTATTTCATTGTGTCTTGATAAACGAGTAAGAGCACCAGCCAATCACTGCCCTCATGTTAAGTCATTAGAACTGGGCCATTAGTAACATCATTACGGCCTAAGCTCTCGGGTGTGACGCAAGGTCAGAGCAGGAAGTAAATTCTGCTCCGAGCGTGGCCATTTGTTGCCCTCTGAGATTCCGACGTGGGTGAAAAACAAACACTGTTACACACCCCGGGTTCAGTGTCGCCCCGCCACTGATCTGTGCTAGCAGAAACAATGATTCCACTCAAATCACTGTTTGTGCACCGTTTCATCTCATCCATTCCCGTCTGACCCTCCCCGATGTGGAGAAAGGTCTCAGATGGTGTGTATGCGAGGACACTACTCATTCATCATGGCAAACAATAAGTGGCAGTGTTCTTGCTTCTACTCACCCAAAACAGTGGGCTGTTCAGAGGGTAGAGGCGGGCCGGGTGAGGTCTCTGTACGCTTGATGCTTATTCGTGATAACGCTCTGTTTAATGTTCCTGAACTCAGCGACTGTATTCCGTCCTCTCCAATCCAGCGGGTCACACTGAGTCACAAGGCCAGCCAGTGATGACAATGGCATGTTTGTGCATGCAGGCCTGATGGGGAGGCGGTATGATGGGAAGGAATAAGATGGCACAAGGTGGACACTGCAGTCTTGTGTATGGCTAATTCGGATATATGCATATCTGCCTGCTGAATCTCACACATTAGCACAAAAATTTGTGCATGCAGGTGGAAGGAGGCTCAATCGTTTTGATGTTTGAAACACTTGACGTAATTGGTGGAGAAGCGTTTTGATCCGCACCAAACAAGACTGAGATTCCACAGTCTTGTTTGTCTTAACACAAATCATGTGAAGGCTTTGTGCGGCGAGGCAGGAGAAACACAAGCAACTTTGTTAGTCAGTGTGAATCACAGGAAGGACTAAATCAGCAGAAGGAGGATGACATCCAGCTACCGCAAATGATGAAGTCAGCCCCCCGAAATGCAGAATCCGTCAAAATTGGTTTTACATCAACGGCTCCTGTAAGTTTATGCACCCTCTAGCTGATTTATTGTACCGTCTCTGAGCTCATGAGAGGTAAAAAGAGGAGCTAAGCTACATGAGGCAATGCTGACTTGCGATTAAAAGCAACTGCAGGTCACGACTGGGAGAGAGTAAAGCATTTTATTGAAACCATGAAGTAATCGTTATGGTCCAAGACACACATATTAAATATGTGAAGCACTTAACATAATTGTACAAGCACAGATATCGCATACACCTTTTTCATTTCTACCACCTCGAACGAGCATCTCTCTAAGGAGTCAGGCTACAACACAACTCTGTGCACGCGCCTGCACACACACGCACACATACACACTGGACTGCCTCCCTGCTGTCATACGACTGTTGTTATGTGTGTAAAACGGAGCACAAAGATGCCCTGTTAGTTTGATGTGCCCTCTCATTCAGGAGTACAGACAGGCCCTATTTTTCAGCACCACCAAAGATGGAGGTGAAGATGGAGATGGAGAGACACTAACCCACACCCTGATCCCTTCTCCCTCAGGGCCCCACCCAAAAGGTTTGGGCTCCGAGACTGACAACCCTTCCCACTCATGACCTCATGTTATCAGCATTATCACGGCCTTGGCACATGCAGCAGCTGACAAACCACATCTTCTGCTATTTGTGTGAAGATGACAGTGCATCCATGAACTTGACGAGGATTAAAGACACGACAGAAACACAAACTCTGCGCCAGCTGAAGCAGAACAATGGCCTGTGAGATCACCACTCACGGACAAAGAAAGCGAGGTTACGCGCGGGCACCACCCTCAGTGCATTTATTGAATTCTCTGGACAAGGCCTGATCCAAATCGACAAAATGATGTGATATTTTTCATTGTCCCCAATATTACAAGGGCAGCTGCAATGTTCTACATGACCACTAACAGCAATGTTCACCACCAGGTGTCAGCGTAATGAAAAGATGCTTGCATTAGTTGAAAAGGCTCATTTGAAAACCTGCGAACTCTGTGAACTAAGACGGAGTGCAGAAAACAGCTGTGACACACAGTAATGCAAAACCTCTCATTTCATCTTCATGCATTCATGTCCACTGCACTTTTGCTGATCTTCTGCTGCTTGCTGAGCTCGCAAGTCGCAGTGAGAGGGCGAAAGCACTGCTGGTTAGCACACTGGCTAAATACGGGTCCTGTTTCCACTAATTCATGCTCTATTCATTTGGGAATGATTTCTTCTAAACCTCATGTCTTGTCTGGATTTACTTGGTTTTTCAGAAGTGCTGCTAAATCACCAGCTTCCCTCAAATCATCAGTGCAGAGTCTTTATTTTGTTCTCCTGTTTTTCTGTCTTTCCTTTACAGTATGAAAAGAGAGATTCCTCGTCAAATGAAATTGAGGAATACTCTACCTATCCACTTTCTGCTTCGTATGTGACGGAGCTTTGGCTCACAGAGGTTTCACCAGCGCAGTGGAAGAAGGTTTCCTGTGCTTTGCTTGATGACACTGAGCACTACCTCCACAGCTGCTGTCACTTTAAAACCAGGTTCATCCCTGCTGGCCATTGATGTCACACTGTTGTGTGGATGCAGCAAGTAATAAAAGAGGCGGAAGGAGGTCAACACGACATCGGGTTTGTCACACAGGCGCTGCTGTTCCTGTTTGCATTTTTTTTAAAAAGGTCCCTAGTGCGGCACAAGGCTTGCTGCGTATTACAGTCTGGTTTTCAGTTCTTCATTGTTTGCTACCACTTTCCAAGAAGTGATATATCAGAGAGGAATACGGATGTGAGTTTGTACAATGTATATGTGTGTTTCTTTGAGTCAGGGTCATTTGATGAAAACTCATTATTTGGGCATGTGATTATCTTTGCACATAGCTGGATTGTGTGTGATACAGTCAGCATTCTACTGTCAAGGTCATCTGTGACCTTTTGACTTTTTACCCTTGCTTTGCCATAGTGATCACAAATTCGTAGCAGAGGAGCCAAGGCAGAGCAGTGGGTGGGAGATGTGTCCGGCCTTCATGGGGTTGCAGATGAACGCCATGAAGGCCGGACACCCAAGATTTAGGTTGAATACGCTTGTAACAGATATGAATCTGACTGTCTGCTGTTGTGATATGGCATTATCGATCACAAATTGTACCGGGAAACTCCCCTCAGACTTCACGTAGACCCCGATGAATCCCCATTCAGAGTAATGCTGGGTTTGCTGCACTAACAAGTATTCATTACAGTGTTACTTCTCCAAAGTGTGTATTTTCATTGATATACCATTCAGTCGATTAGGAAATGTGTTAAGTCTGGGATGGGGATGCTGGCAAATGGGATGTTATGACCTGAAAACGTGCTGAAATGACTCGTCTTATTGTGGAAAATATGTTACCTCTCAAATCAATTCTCCTCATTACATTTGAAGTTGGCTCCTGTAAGGCCCTGCTGCAGAACACGCAGAGAAAACATCGCTCACACATACGATTCCTCTTTACCACTAAATGGTGTTGAGAAGAGCGAGGCACGAAGGAATGCCCTCTCCATTTTCTCTTAATTTGCTCATGTTTGGGGGGCCTCGGCGTGAGCCACTCGTGGGACAATCAAAGACATATCCAGCATTCTTTCTGTGTCACATGCTTGGAGAAGCGCTGTCGATCCGCTGTCGTAAAACACTGTTCTTCCCCTCTCTCGCGTTACAATCTGTTCCAAATCTTCTCTTTTCTACTCTCTCTCTCTCCTCTCCCTTTCTCTCTCTCTCTCTCCCTCTCACTGCTGCATCAACCTCCGCCTCTCTGCCCCATCTGCCTCCCTACTTTTAACCCCCCCGCTCGCCACTGCCAACACCAAGCCCCTCAAATGCATCTCTCTCTCTCTCTCTCTATCTCTCTCTCTCTCTCTCTTTCTCTCCCCCTCTCTCTCCCTGTCAGTCTCTCTATTTCACCCTCTCAAGCATGTAATACAAACACACATTCAGCACAAACACACACATGCACGTTCTCCTGGTGTTACACAACCTCACCCAACCCCCATTAAACCACATGCAAAGACACACACACACCCTGAAAATACGACACATTATTGACACAGAAAACATCACAATACACCCGTCCAGCTTTGACTGCTGAGCAATGAGGGTTCTCTCCACCCTCTCCCTCTCTGTGCTAGTGTCAAGAATTACAATCACACTCACACACGCGCACACGCACACACACACACATGAATGCCTAAATTGGCTTTAAAAGGCCATAGTAGTCCTGGGCCATGATTGTGATCAATGTTGATGTTATTTCCCCCACATAATGGCGCTCACACGTAATGTGCTCGTCAGCCTTACTATGTTCCTTTCCCGTCTACCACCACAGGGCCACGATTCATACCATCGCGACCCGATTTGTGCGCCTCTTACTGCACATCCACATTTAATGTCATGGGCACCCAACACCTGAGCATACGTGATGGTGGCTTTACTCTCCCCTCGGCCTCTCTCAACGCTGCTTGGCGTGTGGCCCTTGATGGATCAGCAGACATCGTAAATACCTTTCGCATCCTCCGCTCGTCTCCTCCTACAGATGGTAATTATACAAAGCAGTGTTAAGATAAAAGCAATCTCCGGGAATCAAGGATGCACTGGGGAGAAGATGAGTCAAATTGCAAGCATCCACTGGCACAGAGCTTGCAAGGGTGGAGGAGGGGGACTGGACAGCCTGCCTGCCTGCTGCCTGCCTGCCTGATTGCCTGCCTGAAGCCTGCCTGCTTGCCTTGGTGCCATCCTTGATCATCACTTTGCTCGTTCTATCAGGAGAACACGCTCGTCCCTTGGACAAATTAACCTAATGAAATGCAGTCTTTTCCCTTCCTCCTCCAAGCAGTCGCCGCCTGGAGGAGGCCTGTCTTGCAGTGTTTTTTACAAAACAAGCTCTGTCAGGGAGTGTGCGTCTGTGTGTGCTGTGTGTGTGTGTATGTGTGTGTGTGCGTGCATGCGTGCAGTGTGTATCTGTGTGCGGGGTCTTTAAGTGTGTGTGTATGTGTATGTGTGTGAATGTGTTTGAGAGTAGTCAGGCTTACCGTGTTCACAAGCCAGCATCCATTTAAAAGGGACACTGCAGAAAAGAGAGGAGCTCTGTGCTATCCACCGTTTTAGTCCTGCTGCTTCTTCATCATCAAGTCTTCCTCATCAGCCTCTCGCACACATCCATCTCTCTTCCTGCCGCCCTTCTTTCCGCTGCTTTATTAACGTCTGTGTTCTATATCCTCGCTCTGTTTGCTCCCAGGCAGTTGAGACACTGCAGCGATGGGGGTGGAGGGCGTGTATTTATGTGTGCGTGTGTGTTTGAGTGTGTCAGAGACTGAGAGAGGCAGGGAGAGGGAGTGCAGGACAGAGAAGGAGGGAGGAGTCAGCAGGGATAGAGAGGACGGAGGGGGGAAAACAGTCAGGATTAAATCATGAGAGAAAGAGAAAAAACAGGCTTTGATGGAGCAGTTACAGGAAAACCACTCGCTGTATCTTTATTTAATGCCATAATAATAAAATATACATCTACAGCAACGAGTCTGGGCCCTGCTCATTGCAGAGGGAGGAGATCTGTGAGCCATTGATGCAGGAAGGCTTTGGCCAAGGTAGCAGGATTGGTTGTGATTTCATTGATGACTGAAAAAAAAATACAAGATAGGGAGAGAGGGAGGAGGAGGGGACCATGGAGAGGAGGAAAAAGAAGGAAGGGAGGGGAGAGATGACGACAAAGGAATGGGAGGGGGATTGGGCGGTGGTGTAATGTGCTGTTTCCGTGCCAACTGTTTCTGTGACAGTGGGACCACTTCCTTTATTGCTATTGGCTATAACCAGGAATTGATAGAGGCTTGGGCAAATGAGGCAGTGTGACAAGGGGTGTGAATGCTGCTCATGTCATTGCCTCTTTCCTCCTCCCTGTCTGGTCGATATCTGGGAGGAGGAAGAAGAGCAAGAAACAGGAAAAGAGGAAGAAGGCATGTCTGTTCGCGTGTGTGAGACAGCGAAACACAAACGCAACACACAGCTGTAGCAACAGTTTATTTGACATCAATAATGTCACTAGTCCGAAGAAAACGGACCATATCGACCCTCCATCTAGATGAGACCCACCAGTAGGGTGGAGGTTCTTGGGGGTATAGAGTAATGGACACAGAAATGGTCAGATACTTAACTTGAGGTCCACATCTGGCAGGGGCAAACAACATCCCCCCACCCCAACCCCCTGCCGCCTGTCTAGTGGCCCTTGACCTCAGTCATTCTTTCAGTGTTTCCAAGCTTTCTCACACAAGTCATTTGCTAAAACTGCCACCACACGACCTGTGGCTATATCAACCCATCAACAGCCTTATCAAAACGATTACAGGCTTTTGTGGAAGGAGGCCATTGTGGATTTCTGTCTCTCTTGCTCGCTCTCTTCAAGGAACAAGGCAGAAGTGAGGTGGCTGAGAGCAACAGTCCCATGGCACAGGCCGGCCTCTAAACTAGGTCAATGTGTTTCCATTCCACTAGAGTTATTGACATTTCACCTCCAAATGTCAACTCCATCAAGGCCACCTGACAGAGGCAAATCCATAGATTGTTAGAGAATGATGCTTTAATTCCTGTGCATGAAAAAAACAAACAAACAAAAACACACACACACACACAATGTTTGAATGGAGCGATTGTTACCAGTCACGTCCATAAAAGCGAGAAGGAATTGTTTCTGAACTTATTTGGGAGCAGCTGTTGATCAACAGAACTAGCTTCATCCAGTCTGCATCATCACTGAGCAGATCTGCAGCATCTACACATCTATACATAGGGGGTTGTTTACACCTCACACCTTGCGACTCCTTTCATCCCTTGAGGTGGTCTAAGGCCCTTTAGCTGTGCCACCTCTGACGTTGCCTTACCTTAAGTATTTCCACTGTCGGACACTTAATACTGTCTCCATATCATAATGTTGTTATATTTAGACGTGTGACAATTCCCTCCATGCCTCTTTGAATCCTATCTTCTTTCTAACTTGAAGGCAGCCATCGTCTTACTACATCATCTTGAGGAATACCCTGGTTACCACTTCGTTTTTTCTACATTCCTCAATTGGATGACGCCATTGTTTGTCCCACGGTGAACTCAGAGCTGTCCTGCTCTGTGTGGGGATAACAAAATCAATGCCGCATTTTTCAAATTTGATGATTTTTAGTAATCCTGTCACTGTGATTTGTTGCTCATCCCCCTTAGTGTGTTGTTTTGGGGCCTGGTTTTATCATTTTCATCAGCGAGTATTGTGTCTGTCTCTGTCTTGTGCTTTTCGACCTCTGCCTATCAGTGTTTCGCCATCCCTTTCACTCCTCATAACTCCTGCCATCCTTTTTTTGTTTCACTCTTAGATTGTCTCTGTGCCTCTCCCAGCTTCCTGTCTCCCTAATCCCTAATCCTGTGGAAATCGGTCAGGCAGAATGAGCCAGCTTTGATCAGGCTCTTATATCAGGCCCGCTAACATTGTCAGCACACCCGGATCCCACAGAACCCCGGAGCCCAGGGGGAGAGTTTCAAACAGGCAGCCAGCCCCCAACCCTGCACGAGAGGATGGGGGGGACGAGAGACTGCAGCGCTCCTGTCTGAAGATTAACAGCAGCCTCAGTTCTTCCTAACTCAGAAAAATGTGATCGTTTTTTTTAGGATTCTGCTTCACAGCTACAGTTCGGTCAAAGCATCTCATCTTTGGCTGTTCCACAGTCATGTAATTGCTCGAGCAAATGAATTAATGAAAGAGTTACTATTGAAATGAGCCAGTAATTATCAAAGGAAACCTTTGGCCCGGGGCATCAGTTCCCCACAAAGTCATGTGGCTGTGAATGCTGTCATCTGTGCTGATAAATATAACGCTGTTTGGTCACTTAAGACAATCTCCCTCTCTTCTCAAGTGACTCTCTGCCTTTGTAGACTTGTAAACCCTGTGTGATCAGGTATGGACTCAAGGGTTTTCCCGCTCCCAGCCCCATGGCATTGAGCTCTCCTCAGATGTGCAATAATTCTGACAGTGTACGCAGAGTACCAGTTCAATCATTTCAGAGGTCTGGTCAGATGTTTTGATTCAGGTGGAGATTGGCCGGAGTAGAACTTTGACTTTTTGATCATATCAAATTAGCCTTTGTGTGTTGATCTGTCGGTCGCTTCTTCTCCAACTTCATGCTCCATCTTCAGTCCAGTCCAGCTCATGCCTGCTGTGGGCATGGGTGGGTGTGAGCAAGAGAATCCAAACTTTTATGGAAAAGTGTTGTGTTTTCTGCGCCTCTCAACCAGACCGTTCTTGCCATGTGATCATACATGCCAATGTAATCATACATAAGTCAACAAACACATCAAGATTTTGATCAAGTGAAAATCCATAAAAGACATTCAATGCTCCCCCACCCACCCACTTCCACCAACAGCCATCCGATGCGGAAATGATATCATTCTCAAAGTATACACTGACCTCTAGAGGAATTTATATGTACTGCTTGAAGGGGAGACGGGTTTGTGATTTCAGGGGCAGGTCCGTTGATGAAAAAAAGGGAACCATATCAGTTAGTCAAAAGGGGAACGTTAGTCACGTAGGACTAAGTCATGAGTGACGAAGCTTGATCATAATCTTCTTCTCTTCTTCTTCTTCTTCTTCTTCTTCTTCTTCTTCTTCGTTGTCATCATTGTCCTCCTCTTACAGCTGTTCATTCTCTTCAATGCTCGTACAATAAGATACAATCGAAAACAATTTATCTACAGACCATCTATCTGGATCTAGATATGGTCGCCGCGTGTTAATCGTCAATTCAAATGAGGTTCCCTTGAGCTTTGGCAAGTTGACAGAAAGCTGTGTGTATCAATTTACCATCCTGTCCCTAAATCGTCAGCTCTTAATGGGCAATGCATCTCTGTGTAGATGACCTTAACTCTTTAACAACAGTTAGACCTGTTTCATATTTGTTATTTAGATGGTAAAGGCATTTTATAATGTTTTGCCTTTATTCTTTATGTTCCCTATCTTTTGGATAGCAAGACTCCAGCAGACCAAAATGGACCAATGAAAAATCTGGTGGTTCTTTTTTAGGTAACAACTACCACTTATCAGATACAGTTGGCCGCCCACCTGTAACCTGGCCTGCCCGAGGTTTCTTCCCCGTAAGGGGAGGTTTTTCCTTGCCACTGTCGCTAATGGGGGATATGTTGGGTGTCTGTGTGTCCATCCCATAGACTGTTTACACAATGAGGAGCACTACCTGCTCCATCCTGTAAAGCGCCTTGAGAGAACTCCTGTTATGATTCGGCGCTATACAAATTAAATTGACTTGACTTGACTTGACCTATCATCGATCTTGGTTGTACTATTCTAATGAATGCATGGTGCAAGTATTATTAGTTTATTTTATAATTCCTGAAATTTTGTCATAATGATCACTTCTGAGGATGTCAAAATTTAATCAAAAACTTAATTTGTGGGTTCCAGCCAACAGCCACTCACAAGGACTTGATAAACTCAGACAATAACGATGAAAATGACATCTTGGGTGTCTCTCTGAATTGACAGTTATGGATAAGTTAAGTTTTTCTGACTGACAAATTGCTTGTTTCTCAAACCAAGCTCCTTGCTTAACTGCTTCGGGATCTTCTTGAGGCTTGTGGCCATAGTCAAGAATTGGTAAGGTAGGTAGGTAGGTAGGCAGGTAGGTAGGTAGGTAGATAGGTAGGTAGGTAGGTGCTTTATTGATCCACAGATCAATTGATCCAGGGATTGTAAAGACCATGCAGCTCAAAGAACAGAAGAGAAACACATGTAAGAGAGAAGTTGACTAATAATATTGAACATTGTAAACATCTAACATATTTCAATGTAAAAGTGGTGTGATTGAGAGGGGGCTGGATACAGACACAACCCATATGTAAAGATAAAATCCCACTATCAAAAAACACATGCATTTAGAACGCACAGCAATAGCACAGCAATGATGTATTGCACTGAGGTCAGGCAGTGTATGATGCGTTGCACTGGGTAAATTCAGACTAACACATACTGTATACAGCTGCCTCTCAAAGGTCCTTGAGAGGTCATAAAATATCCACCAGCATGCTGTTATCACGTGCACTGAATTATATATAAATCGAGTGGCTGAAAGATGTGTGAGCATTGTACACACTCACTGGATGAGCATTTGGTCAATGGCTGTAGTGAACAATTGATTATGATTGTTTCCTTGTCCAAACAGAACAATGGACATGGTTGATAGCAACTCAGATACCAATATTACTTGAATTCTGATCACGCTGACCTGACACTGAGAAGCCATCTCTTCTGCTAGAGTCTATAAAGTATTAATGGGGTTGTGTGATTATTCACACAGCTGGTCTCTAACCAGACTTGGTGTGTAGACAGACAAAAAATTGCAGGAGAGAGAAGCAAAATTATCTTCAGTGAACAAGAAAAAACTTGTTATTTATCAAAGGGTGCCTGAATATACAGACAGTTAATATTTTCTGTAGATAAACCTCAGTCACTTTTGACTGAGACTGTTGGCTCACCGTGCAGCTGAATCCACAGTAAATACATTTTATGGTCCTTCTGTCATGAACAGATTGGGCATAATCTGAGCAGACGGTCTTTGGAGACATTGGTAATCCCTACACTCATTGACCAGAAGGAATCCGCTTGACCCTTTCCTGGAGCTCGATGCCATTTTCATCTTTGTAAAGATGCTGTCTCTTTTGGTAACAATTTTCCATCATCAAGCATAAACATTTCCTCTTTTGCACCAAAATGGAGTGTATCCAGAAATTGGTATTTCCGATGCAATACTTATGAAAGGAGGTTGTAGTGGTAAAATATAAGGGGATGGCTACCAGCTGGCTACTCATTATGTCAGTATGTTATGTTTCTCAAGTGGTTGTTTCTTCAATTTAGAATTTTGAATGCATCCACCTCTCATAACTCTCCAGTAAAAATGAACTCACCGAACATAACATCAACATCTAATGACTAGGGGACGAATGCAACTCTCAGGTATCTTGCATCACTGTATTTACAGCAGAGCAACCACTATTTAACTGCGTTAAAACATAGAGCCTTAATGCTGCAGATATCTCATGAATCGGTTCGCATTTTCAAAATTACTCTATTTGACCGATAGGGGCGTCGCATGGTTTTACAACAGACACGGTGGGCCTGTTAATTCCCTGGTAATCAACAGGTCTCAATTTTGGGTCGTTTGTTCCAGAATGAGCACCCTACAAAACGTAAAAGATGCCTCAACTCACGCATAGTGGTTACACTTTGTAATGTTGGAATCTGAGGTCAGTTAAAAGTGTCAAAAGTCAGAGCTCATATGACAAATGCCTGCTTTATTTCCATGCTTTTTGACGATTCACCCTCATCCTTTCCCCTCCGGTGACTCATGTATATTTTTGTCTGTTCACACAGTACGTGTGTGGTGCCTGGATGACCTTTTGACCTAATTTTGAGAAAGGAGATGGATGTAAACAACACATCTGGAAACGACCAGTCCCTTTTTGCATCCCGATGTGTCTCAGTATGGTACATTCAATGTTTGAAGAATTTGATAATATATCGCCAGCTCGCCTCGCCTGGCATTGAAATTGTCGTTTTACTTAAGGCTCGTGGCAATAAAGACACGATACAGCTAATTATGCTACTTGTGTTTTTTCAGCGATGACGTTGATAATAAATGAAACACCGCGAAGAATCGATGTCTAAATTCTATTGAATGAACGAGGGAGGGCAATTAGAATCCACCGTGCACGGTGAGCGCACCGAGTGCACTAAACGCCTCCGTGCACGTTCTACTTGTAAAGCTCCACGGCAGGGCGATTTTGCGCGTCCCCGTGACTCTCGCCATAGAAAACAAAGCTGAACGTCTTCCATAACAGACAGGGCTGCGGGTCGAAGAAGCACACCGGCCACGGCGCGATGAGTATGGATTTACTCCAAGTGTAACGTTCTCCGAATGTGATGGTGGGGTGACGACGGGACAATAGCGAAACCGGCGAAAATAGCAGAAGGCTGTTTTTTTTCCCTCGGGGTGCTTTGTCTTGTCCACCTAACCGATAGCAAACCATCATTCCCCGTTTCGCTCGCACCGCGTTCAGCTAGTGATCACTAGCTGGGGCCGGGATGTATCACCATGTTGTCACCTAAAGGCAGCTGCTAGGTCTGCGGGTTTTTGGAGAAAAGGCAGAAAACATCTCCGAAGCTCGTCGCGGGTTGTCACCGGGACCCGAATCTGTGTGAGCCCCAGCAGCGGAGCCCTCTGTTTTCGGCGATATGGCGGAGCAGGGCTACTCATCCTGGTGAGTGCGCACAGGCTGCCTCCCGTGTAGCAGCCGTCTAGCCAGAGCTACCACCAAACACGAAGCATCACATTTTGGTAAAGGCATTGCAATTTACACCTGACAATCCACGGGTATAGCCAGGCAAACGTTGATTTGTGGCAAGCATGTCACAGTCTACAGATCGATATGTCACTCATGTGAAATGTTTTCTATGCAGATGATGTTGCTAACGCGAGCTACTAGCTAGCTCCAGCTGACTACAGAGCTATTGCTAACCGTGCCTTTGTGAATGAATTCAAGGGGCTAGCGCTAGTTGCTAATACTTTTGTAAAGTCGGTGTTCGATTGCGTCGGGGTTGACCTCCCTCTCGAGCTTATACTCAGTTATTGTCCTGAAAATCAAGCACGTTGACATTTACCAGCATCTATACAAACCAATTAGCTTGTTTAGTGACGTCTATTGCCGTAGCTGCAAACAGTAACAATGGTAGTGTTGTAGGGCTAACTTAGCTAGCATTAAGCGCGATTGAATCACCAAAATGTGACAATTCTAAGATAAGTGGGGCCTTGTGGCAGATAACCTTTACACGCTACAATGATGCAGATCCGAGTAGAAGAATGGGATAAACATTTAACACTCAAATGATAACACAGCTGGGTGAAGTCCTAGCTAGTATCTTAGCGAGGTGCTCAATGAAATGGCTCACAGCGTCTCAATGAATGAAGATGAGCTGACTTTATCGAGGCCGTACTAATTAATCACAAATTAATTGTCTGTCTCTAGCTCGCAGAGTGTTGGTGTAACTATGGAGTATGCACAGCATATTGCTCTCAGAGCTTCGATAACTGAGGCACCGTTGTGTGCTTCACGCCGTGTTTGGCGTTGATGCTTTGGTCTTTGCATTCAGCAGCAACCCCTGACTCAGTCCTCTTCTGTCATTTGACTACGAAATTAGTGGTATCAAAGTAAATAGCTGAGACTCGTTGCCATCTCACCTTTGCCTTTGTCACATCAATTTCACAGATTTTCACCAATTCTCATATTCATAATGTGCATGTCTCTTTTCTGTCAAAACCGCCCTGTATTTTTTTGAGCTCACTGAAGAACTCACTGTTTGATAACAATAACAACAGTTGACAGGTTTTAGGAAATTGAAGATGCAAGCGATGGGGAAAAAAATAGCTCAGGCAGTCTTACTTAATCAAAACTTTTGAAGTTCATAACATTCCATTGTGCTATTTTCTCCTTGGGTTAGACAGAGCGGTGTCGATACTGTGATATTGCATCTCTCCAGAGAGTAAGCACACTGTCTGGCATGCTCAATGGAAAACAATTTTTTTGACTACTTCCACCATACTGGAATTCTTTGTTTTCACTTCTAGCACAGCTACCGCAATAATCTATTACCTGTTGTCGAAAGAATAGATCACATTGTAAATGACAGTGATCGGTGTTACTGCAATGGGTCTTCTGAAATTAGTGTGTCAGCATCCAAAGCATTCCAAAAAATTTGCTGGGTCAAGTGTAAGAAATATAGATAACATTGCTCTGTTTCAAAAGTAGTTTGTCATCATGCAGGGAGAGATAAAATCCTTGACCCAAGCCTTTAAGACTGATAATGAGCAAAAGCAGGAATGCAGCTAAGTCCAATTAAATGATTTTATATTTTTGCAGCCACAAAGTTGTCTTGGCCCGCAGTTTCAACAGTTAGACGTCTTCCCAACCAGTTTTCTTGCACACAACACGGATGCCTTTTGGTGTAACGAAAATCAATTTGCTGTTTTCAGTGCACTTCAGCGCAATCCTCGAAACAAAATTTAGCTTTTTGGAACTGTTGATGTGAAGTGCCACTCTGCTTCTACACTTAATTCAGTTGCAAGTAGAAGTGCAAATCCTTCATTTGTGTATAAAAGCCAACAGTTTTAGAAATAAATGTTTTTGTTAAATAGGCGTCCCGTTCAATGTACCTATGAACCACACATATTTGACGATGCAAAGCTGGTGTGTGTGTGTGTGTGTGTGTGTGTGTGTGTGTGTGTGTGTGTGTGTGTGTGTCCGTGCGCGCGCGTGTGCGTGTGTGTGTGTGAGATCCACATCCCATAATCGCCACAGCAGAACCCCATACATCCAGGCTTTAGTGAGGCGTAGTGTGTGTGGTGGAGGCGATAAATTCATAGTTCACATTTTCTTTTTTTGAAACGCACCTGCATATGTAAATATTGTATAAAGGCAGTGACCAACCAATACACAGGTGTGAACCTCAACGATTCTGCATGCTGCGTGAATGAACACAGACACTGATATGAGGGAGTAGCCCAATAGAAGCGACGAGCTGTGGAGGGTCTTGCTCAACAGGTTTTTTTTTTTTTTAAGTAAGCAGTCTGGAATTATATGAATTGACTGATCTATCCACAGAGCATGGTTTTGTGGCCACTTAGTAACTTCCAAGACCCCTTCCTTAACCTGTGGTGGATTAATGGCTCATAAGTAAGCATCATAATACTCAGTTTGGCACTTGTGGCTGGATTTAAATGTCAAGGGCGCTGTGTTTTATGCTTTGGAGTTCAGTGTTTGTGAAACAGCTCTCAAGTCTGGAGTTTAATTTTGGATAGAATTGAATACAAGTTTTGAAAAATGTCGCAAGGAAACTTTCTGCTTTATTTTGTCTGACTTGGTTCATAGTGTTCAGAATTCAGGAAATCCAAAATGGAAAGATCGTCCACCTGAGTTCGATCACAGAAAAGGTCGAATCAGTGGCTCTGTCATCTAATCAAGAGCTCAGTTTGTTTTGAGATGAGTCACTTTTGGCATACCAGTAATTGTGTCATCCAATGGCTCTAGAGTCTGTTGGAAACCTATGTTTATATAGGTATTGTCAAAAAATAAAATCAATCCTCTTTCACAGATTATCATTAAATGAAATAGACCTTGGCCAGCCACAGAAACTGTTTTGGAAACTGAAGTGCGCGCGACGACCTTCACACGGGCAGATCCCTGCGCTTCTTGTTCAATAACTAGGATTCGACACAGTGTCATTGCAGAGTTGTGCCCTCAAGACGGTTAGTGATTGAACCCGAAACAAAAGACATTACACTGACGCAGTTATCGAGTTTTTGGTTAAATTTTGTCCATAAAAGGACATTAGACTGCCAAATTCCCCATCATCAGCTTCAAAGATGAAACTGCATTAGTTGGAGATATCATGCTCTCTGAGGTGCACAAGGTTACACAGCCTATATCATCCCCAGAGATGATATATGCTGAAAATTGGGTCAGAGCTGCGCCGTGGAGCTCTGATGTAGTGTTTTGTTTGTGTGCTCAGTAAATTTAAAACGCCAAATATTTCCACTCGATTTTGTGCCTTCCCCCATTGAATTGTCTTTATCCCAACACCTTCATCTACCTTTCCTTTGAGCTCACTTTTTACCATATCCTCTCTCATGTATCCATAAGTAGTAATGGCCGCACATTGAATCTGATACAGTATTGCAGAACTGTGCTGACAATGCAGTTGTTCAGGATTTAATGAACCTCTCGCAGAGGAATCTGATCTTGACAAATGCAGAAAGATATTTTATGTGGATAGGGAGAATAATTTTCTGTTCACCCACCAAGGAGTCAGACAGAGGATATTTTATGTCAAAATAGAATTATGGAAGTCTAGATAACGATGTTATGTCCTCACAAATTAGAATTAGAGCTTTGTTGTTTTACGTGGTAGTCAAATATGAGACTCGCAGTCACAGGAATTTAGTGATAAACAATTATTTCTGGCCCATCAGCTGCTGCTCCTAATATGTCCAAATATGTTAGCCTCCCTGTCCCCCCAAAAAATGTGCAGAGCACCGTTCTTTTAGGCTCTGCCAAGGGGTGAAATGTGTCGTCACATTTCCACCAACAAACCAGACGGAGACACTCTGTCGCAAGCTGTCACAGTCCTGTGTCCAAATCTCCTCTGTCCATCTGCACCTCTTATCTCCAGACGCACAGGAGTAATTGCCTCTTAATGCCCCACCTGGAAGAAGGGCATAAAAAAAAAAAAATAAATAAATAAATAAAAAAACTTTTTGTGTAAAAGTGTGCAGGCCTTACAAAAAGCGCTAGAGGTGTCATCATTTTCATGGAATGCCACAGGACAATAGTCTGTTTTCCTTATGATGAAGACCATTATAGCCTTGTTTGTCCTCTGTCCCCACAGCAACTACAATCAAAAGCAAATGTTAGAGCAAGTCAGCTTTTGTGTGTCGCCGTACCTGATCAAGATAGTATTTCCATACTCCACTTATCGGCAGGCAAGTTTTGAAAGACGGGTAAAAAAAAATCCAACAAGTCTTCATTGTGGCTGCAGTGACCCAGCCCTTAGTGGTCAAGTCATGCATGCGATCAGAGGATGGTGTTGGAATTGTGTTTATTGAAAACCTAGTCTGTCGGCGAACAAGGCCGTCTTATGGCGCGTTGGGCCAGCGGCCAGCCCCCCAACAGTCAGGGATTGTGTTTTGTTTTTAAATGTTCCATTCATCTATCGCACCCATGTTCTGCAAGCTTCTGTGCGCAGAATTCTGAGGAAGCCTGTCGGTGGCAGAATATGAATGAGCTTCTGCGGTGAATTAAACAAGCTGTCTGTCTGTTTGCTCTTTTGACAATGAGGCAGTGACCTCATTAGTGTTTGTGTGCATGTCAAAAAAGAGAGGTGAGTGTCAGTATTTCTGGTGGTTGTTTAGGTAGGACTCCATACAGTGAAGAAATGTTTGTCCAAATGGTGTATCATTTTCAGAGCTTAAATTGTGTGTGCGCCTGCACCCACCCCTTTTGTTTTGACGTGCTTGCCTGGAGAGTGTTTTCCCAGTCATTACAAACAGGACCAGGCCAGTGCAATAAGGCGCAGCATTGTCCCACTGCCCCGTTTTCACAATGAGGTACAAGTTACCAACCCCACCCAGCCCTCGTCCCAAGCTGACAGTTGTGTATCACCAAATGAATGACTAAATGAAATAACCAAGAGTTACGTGAGCGTCTTTGCACCCGCATCATTTGTGATCGGCAAGTCCACTCTTGCCAGGCCTGCGAATCTCACATTGTTGGGGTAAGGAACATTAAAAAAGATTAATGTGAACCAGCCACCAACAGCTTGTCTGCAGAGTAGAATAGTAGAAACCACAACATTGCACAACAATGCAAACTACTCTGCCATATGCGCTTTCACTTTTTCCACAATAGTTTAAACAACACGTTGCAATGTCATACCCCAAAATAAAGACTGCGTGCTGCTACTGCTGCTGATGACCACGACTTATTGGTTTTGCTGAGTTCAACCCTGTTCATAGACGAGGGAGCAGATCAGCACCTCTCTACTTGGGACAACACTTCATCACACAAAAGCAGCCTTGTGTTTGACCCAGAAAGCGACTTGTGTTGTAAATTCACGCGTCAGGTCAAGGATGTGACAAAGCTGCACATCACCCAACACGTCAGCGAGGCAGAGAATGTTAATATGGAGTTGACAAATCCCCTCCCTAATCTCTTCTGATGTCTTTAAATGGAGACAGAGGAAAATACAACTGCAAGTGTAAATAGAGGAGCTGTAGATAGTTGATAAATAAATAGATACTTGCAAAGACAAGAGGTGCACAGGTGCACACAGCTGAGGTGAACAGAAGATAGACACGCGCGATCGTTATTCATAAATTTTGCACACAAAGATACACTGTAAATTGCCCTGCTTTAATAGTTAATGTTTCTGTAAACATTTCTATGAATGAAAAGATATAAATGTAGACAGAATGAATTCCAATTCAGTTGTCCTGTGTGTCCAACAGTCATGGTGCAGAATTTTGTAATCCGACGGCAGCAGGCAGGAACGACTTTCTGTGGTGTACATTGGGGTTAAAGCTGTCTCCCTATTAAGAACCCTAAGAAACAGACCATGCTCAATATAACCAGGGTGGAGTCGTTGGGACTCATTGTTGAAAATGGCCTGCAGCCTGGGCCAGACTCTCCTCTTTGACACCTCTGTCACAGAATACAGCTCCTCATTAATGATCCGGACGAGCGAGATGGCCTACACCCAAAGAAGGTCCTCCTCTGTCTTCTTTTCCTTTTTCCTCTTCCCTAGCATGTGCAAGCCTCAAACACCCCCACCTCTCTCATGCACTGCTCAACCATATACACCTCACCTCAATCTTTGCGTTACGTCTGGGATCCGTTCCTGCCATTTTTGTACTAGACTGGCTTGAACTGCACCAACACTTTGTGTGACAGTCTGGATGAAAGTAGGCTAAGACTGAGTGAAGTGTCTCGCTTCAATTACCAGCCACGTCAAACTGTCGAGTCAATGCAAAAAAATGGAGAGTTTGAGTGCTCTCAAGTTGCAGGAGCCAATAAGCTAGTCCTTTGCGTTTGAGGTTTTGCGCTATGGAGAGACTTATCAACACACAGACTTGCTTGTCGCTGGCTCGATTTCATTACCATGTTTTAACACCGCAGCACATTATGCGTTCAGCACCTTTGGAGTCCGTCTCTGTCACCAGCGTCTCCTTTGGACACAATCTAGTAACCGCTGTGAATTAACCTGTTCTGAAGAAGTGTCCCTAGATGCACAATGCTCGGGTCAAGTGGGTTAGCACGCAGGTAATGGATCTTCTTAGCTACTGGCAGTGCTTCATTCCCAGCTTTGATATGTGCTGCCTTTTCACAAAGAAGCCGGACTCTGTGCATATGGTTTTGATATTGTGGAAATGTGTTTTTCAGTTTTGAAAGAGGGGCGACTTCACTGCCCGCAGAGACGCAAACTGGTGGTTGGTGAGAGGTGAAAACAGTTTGTATAATCCAGTCGAGTCTGGAGACAGTTGGAGGAGTGTGCGGCCATCATCTATTCTAATCTGAGCCATGGCTCGTGCCTGCGTTGTGGGTGTGAACTCCTTGGCTGCATTGATTATAGAGTAGAATCCAACAGGAAATCCATCTCTGCTTCCTAGAACACAGGAAGCTGCGACAAACGCGGCATGCTAAAGGGATCTTACAGGCCGGAGTTGCTGCCCTGGTAGTTCGCCGGTTGCAGGAGATGCTCAGGAGTGGGAGTGTCCGGTTTTTTGTAGTGTCTTGCTAACTGCTTGGCTGTATTATTTTTATCAGGCGTGGGAAGAGCCAGACTTTGCTCCAGTGGGCGTGTGTCGTCTGAGAAAACCCACCACTAATCCTTTTTTCTTCTCCATGGCAGGGCTTACTCCCTAGTCGACTCCAGCCAGGTATCGACCTTCCTCATCTCCATCCTTCTCATAGTCTATGGCAGCTTCAGGTGAGTGTTGGAGCAGTGCTCTATATACTTATGTCACATGTGTCAAACTCCAGGCCCGCGGGCCATATGGCCTGCAAGCGCCTGAATTGCTGTGTCAATATAACGTAGGGGACAATATAGGCCCATGGACCAATGTCGGCCAAATGCGTCATTGTATATGGCCCACGAGACCTTGATTGACTATTTCAACATAAGTCTCCCTCATTTGAACCTGCATTTGCACACAAAGTACATCTACAAAACTGCGCGTTGATCACATTACTTGGAAAGTGACAGCAGCTGAACTGCGACCAGATACACACTTTATAAAATGTAAGGTTGTCAAGAAATACCAACGTGACCCAAGTGAGGGAACCAGGTTGACTTGTTGACTGACGGTTAACTGATTAGTATTGGTTTCTTTTTCTGATAAAAAACAAGGATTTACATCATAATCAAGGCAAAGACCTGACATATTTTTACATCTATGCAAATTAGATATTTGTAATTTGAATAAGTAAAGGATTGTTAATATTAGATATTTCTAAAGCCATTGTCATCTGGCCCAATGAAAGGCCACCACCGTGCCATTGTGGCCCTCTGTGGTATGAGTAAGGGTATTGCGATGCCCAGCTGTTGCTTAGTACCTGCACTCCACATCAGGGACATGCATGCAGATTTGCATTCATATGTATGCATTGGTACTCTAAACGTTATCAGAACTTCATTTAGCACTAATGGGTCCTAATGGCATATCATTTGCAGGCCGAATGGGGAGGCAGGAGTGTTATGCATTGCCCCTGTCCCCTCCCCAGACATACACCACCAGTCGTAGTACTTTTGCTGTCTGGCCCCTCGCTACTCTCATCATCCAGGTTCATCAGGATGGCTGTGATGTAAACGCCCCAAATAAGTTTTTACGACCTTTGAGTCAGTTTCCACAGGCACCATGACAGGGCAGATGAGCTGCTCGATCTGTAACCCCAGACTGATCGGACACCCAACGGGGCTGGATTTGTTGTGTTGCCTAGCGCCGCACCACACATCACAGCATGCCGCTCAACACGGTGTCCATGCTACCCCCAAAGGCTTTTGTGTCCTCTAGTTTCTGACCAGCAGGGACCAGAACCTTTGAACGTTGGAAGGTTTATCACACCCTTATGCATGACTGTTTGTGAACCACCCATCATTTTGTCACTGTAGACACAGGATAGAAGGGAAGTACCCCCCCCCCCATATTCCCACAAGTGAATGGTCCACTGTGCACACACAACATGGGAAATCAAAGCAGGATTGCATCGATGCCGCTTAACTTTGCGGGTTCTTGAAGAGACTTTACCCCTCGTCCACACCTTGAGAAGCAGCAAAACATCCAGCAACTGACACAGTGCTGGCCACTGACTCGGCCCGATGTTGATAAGCATCCTTTCAGCCTCTCGCACTGGCTGCTCCCTCTATTGGGATAACAGACTTCTTCACATTGTTATCCCCCGATAACTGATGCCAACACTGGTCCTCTGCTCTCTACGTCGAATCCCTGTTTTCTCCCAGATCATTAAACATGGACTGTGAGAACCAGGAGAAGGACAAGGATAGCAACCCTTCAACAACGGGGTCTTTCAACAACAGCAACCCGAACAACAGTGAGTACAAAATGTCCTGAGGAAATCGGAGGCGTGCAGACTGTGTGTCCCCTGTACCCTCACACCACCTGTCTGTGTCACCTCACAGGTATTCAGACCATCGACTCCACACAGGCCCTATTCCTGCCCATAGGAGCCTCTGTCTCTCTGCTAGTCATGTTCTTCTTTTTTGACTCGGTTCAGGTGGTCTTCACCATCTGCACTGCAGGTAATGCAATCAACCCGACAGAACTCCAGCAATTCACATTTTCAAATGGTTGTCCAACAGCGGCTTTGGTTCAGCAAGGTCACAAGTTTTATCACACTGTGAGGTTGATGTTTGCAATATTTGAGAAAGATATGCTGCAGAGGAAAATAAAAAGAATAAACAAGACAAAAGCTGCTCTAGGTTGAGTGGTTCACATTTGAAGACACTTGTAGCTCCTTTGGACCGGTAGAAGATTAGTGAAAATGCATCTAACACCTCTCCTCTTCTCTCTCCGCTCTACTCCTCTCTCTCTCTCACTCTATCTCTCCCCCTTTCTCTCCCTTTCTCCCTCAGTTCTCGCAACAATCGCATTTGCTTTCCTATTGTTGCCAATGTGCCAGTATCTGACGAAACCCTGCTCCCCACAAAACAAGTAAGGAAATTAATCATCACCATTATTGGCATCATTATCCTTTGTGTCTGAGCTGACAAGGTCCTTTGAAATGTTTACCAGTGAAGCAGACGCACATAGACATGTTTAGGTTTCTGGTGTGAGCCCAAAAGCAACATCTCATCAGGCTGGCATTTGAAAAAGTATTGTGTATTCATGCGCTGGCAATACACACTCGGGCAGGCTTCCAAGTAAGGAAATGGATGGAGCAACACCTCCCTTGCCCTCTCAATTCATAGCTGTTGGAAATGCTGGATATTCTCAGCTTGAGATTTTTTTTTTTATCTAGAGCTTTGTTAGTTTTTGCTGCATTTGTCTTGTTAGCTTACAGTGTGAAAAATAGTGGGAGCCTCCACAGCCGCAATGTTTTTGTGGAAGTAGCCAGGGCACCCCTACTCAATAGGCCAGCTCGTGCGCAATCCATAATGCGCACTGTGGGTGTGTTTGTGTGTGCTAGAATATGTTTTCAAACAAAAGCATGCGCTGTGTATGTAACGTAACTGTGCGACTTGTTTGTGTAGGGGTTTGAGGGTGTGCTGTCTAATATGGGCGTAATTATCATGACGGTGCAATGTAATCCTTTACGATGACATACACGTTTTTATAATTTGTCGAATTTAAGTAACGACAATGTCTGTGATCGCAACATTATGTTAACCTCCTTTCATCGCCTCACCTCCTCCATCCCTCAAATCAGGATTTCCTTCGGCTGCTGTGGGCGCTTCACTCTGGCCGAGCTCCTCTCCTTCTCCCTCTCCGTCATGTTGGTGCTGATCTGGGTGCTGACTGGACACTGGCTGCTCATGGATGGTGCGTCAGTCGTGTAGTAATTGTGCATGAGAGACAGGTTTTGAAATTCTTTGAAAAAGAGCATAGCAGGCAGTATAGCAATAACTAATATGACACGCATCTTCCAGATAAGATTTAGCACTGTTTGCTTCAGTTGACCTACATTGAAATGAGCAGATGCCAGAACAGAACAGCATGTGCAGGCAGAGGTGACTAACGGAACAGATTCCACTGTGCTGGCGGGGTATGGCTCAGATTTGGGATTGATGTGATGAAAGTAGGGCAGTTGTCGAAGCACGATAACGACCAATGCTGGAGCCGCGTAGACGCCGAAATGTATGGGAGTACCACAGGATACCGTCAGGGTTTTTGAGAAAGTCTCATAAACGCAGACAGGTGCGAGATAAGGGTAGATTTATGTCCGCACTGTCTGCAAGTTTTTTCTTGTAATTTCATCGAGGCTGGAGTTGCAGCAGCCATCTTGGCATTCTTAAATCTGTGATGCTTGTCCCCATCTCGCCCTCTCTCAGCTCTCGCCATGGGCCTGTGCGTGGCCATGATTGCCTTCGTGCGGCTCCCCAGTCTGAAAGTGTCGTGTCTGCTGCTGTCCGGCCTGCTCATTTATGACGTCTTCTGGGTAAGCCAGCAGCACCCTCGCTCTCATTCACAAACAAACGGCTCACTCTCACACACAAATACACAGACATTGCTCACTGGCCAGGCCAGTAAGACACTTGACCTCCACAGTATGTACCTCGCTTACCCGACGCTGCAAGACCAAGAACTCGTCCTTTAGCCCATGAGTGCACTTCCCCCTCTTATTGCTTTGAGAGTGCGAGTGAGCAGTGCGTTTAATATCTTGTCTGCAGATTTGGTATCCCTCACAATGTCACAACACTGAACAACCCAGCCCTCTCCAGGCCCTCGTGACACATTTGTGAATTGTCGAGATTTTTCATTTGTCACACAGCTCAACGCAGCCCCCTTTATTCCACTGCGGTGCTGTAGCAGTTGTGTTTTTAGGGGTAATTGCTGCCATTGTTCCTTGGAAAGATGAGTGTAGATGAGCAGACATTTCTTGAAAAGGGCTCATAAAAGGCCTTGTGTGTCTGAGTCATTTGTCCTTTAACGGAACTCAAACTGAAGAGCCCACATTTCTCAAACTTCGCAGCCTCCCTCGTGTGCAGCATCCCAAGAAATGTTCTTGGCGCACATCAAGTCCTTGTCAGGTGGTCTGTCTCCCATCAGGCAGAACAAGGGTGAAGATAATGGCCCTGACTGTCCCCCCATATTTCCTTGCAGGTGTTCTTTTCAGCATATATCTTCAATAGTAATGTGATGGTCAAAGTGGCCACCCAGCCTGCTGAGAATCCCATCGACGTCCTTTCAAGGAAGCTTCACTTGGGGCCTGGGATGGGACGCGATGTCCCCCGCCTCTCCCTGCCTGGCAAGCTGGTCTTCCCCAGGTATGTTATAGCACAGTATTGTATCACCTTCCGATCACTGAACAACAAACTCGGACTCCATGGAGTTGAGTAGATGATGCTTCGCTGTTTTGGTTCACTTTTTAATGCTTTTGGCAATATTTGATATGATAAGAAGCACTTTAATTCCTACTACTAAAAATATGAGACCAGAGATGTGTGTAATGTATCAGTAAAAAATCTCCAAACTTACTGAGAGCTGTTTATGTTTGACTCTGGACACCTGAAGTCTCAAACACATTTCCACTGTGCAGTTCCACAGGCAGTCACTTCTCAATGCTGGGGATCGGTGACATTGTCATGCCGGGACTCCTGCTGTGCTTCGTCCTGCGTTATGACAACTACAAGAAACAGGCGTCTGGCGAGGTCCCGGGGCCAGGCAACATGTCGGGACGCATGCAGCGCGTCTCCTACTTCCACTGCACTCTCATTGGATATTTTGTGGGTGAGGAAGTAACTGGACAAGGGATGAAAATGGAATGGTGAAATGTCCAGCGGCATGTCCAAGGCATTTGTCCAGGCTTTTGGAGTATCGGGGGGTCATTAGAGGGTCAGATGCACAACAGTGTCATAAATTCATCTTGGAAAAAACATCCATCGTTATCCTTCAGCAATACATTGGCAATGCCATGTTTTCCACCCCATCCAAAACTGAATTAGATGTTAGAATTGTACTGCACCAACATGCAGCTGCCACTCTACCAACTTTTCTTTTAAACTGACACCCATTATAGTCTGTGGAGAATTGTGATTATTATAATTTTCCATTTTACTGATCAGAAATCACCTGCGTGTGTCAAATTAATGATCAATCAACCATTAATTCAAGTATTAAGTATTTCGGTATACCATAAAATGTGTAAATTAAGAACAAATCAGACATCTCTCATCTTTGATCTTCAGTTGATATCTTGAAACATAGAATATTCATTTACAATAGCGGAGAACATAAACAGTTGGTCTGACACATTGAATCAAAAACGTTTGTCGTCAGACTGGCAAGATAGTTACAGTAGAGCGTAGCTAACGTGTGCTATTTGTTGTGCTTGAACCGCGGTACCTGCTTGCAAGGTTAAGTTTTCACATTTTCAGTGAAGGAGTCAATTTAGCTGCTCATGGACTTGTCTGGTCTCTCAGTTGGAGCGACGAGGCCGAACTGAGCGTCTATGAAACCGCTCTTGTGGTTCGACTTCAAGCAGAGGAGAAACTCCTCAGCCTCTTAATGTCAGCATCACATGGTCCAAGGTTGGCGTCAGAAATATGAATAAAAGAGTGATCTACCGCTTCAGTGGATCACAATCTCCCCCCTGAAATGTCATGCGAGTTGATGGCCTTTATCAATCAATGTCTGCTTTGCGGTGCCCAGTGACAGCGGGTGGCTGTCCCACTCTGCTCCCGTCTCTTCCTAAACATGCCATTGTCTGTCCCTGTCCTCAGGCCTGCTGACTGCCACTGTGGCCTCCAGGATTCATCGAGCCGCTCAGCCTGCCTTGCTCTACCTGGTGCCCTTCACCCTGCTGCCTCTGCTCACCATGGCCTACCTGAAGGTCAGTGGAGCACCCGGACGGGACCGACGTGAAATTAAAACGCCGAGACTCTGAGCCCACCTGGCCAGCGTCCTCACTGTGTGTTTTGCGGCCCACAGGGGGATTTGCGGCGCATGTGGTCGGAGCCCTTCCACACCAAGGCCGCCAGCTCCCGCTTCCTGGAGGTATGATGGCCCCCCATCCCCTTCCTGAGCTACTGGACGTGCGTGCAGCAGGGGGGCGGGACTGGGAGAGGGAGGACTCCATAGCCCCTACCACCCCTGGCCCCCGGATTTATAGGAAGGAGAGGGAGGGCGCACTTGCAGCGAGGCCATGACGTCATCACTCCTTCATGCTTTCCGCCAATCCTCTGCGACCCCCTCAGAAGGACACCAGTGTGATTGTGTGCGCGCGCACACACGCGTGTGATCCATTTGTGTGTGTGTGTGAGTGTGTGTGCGTGAGTGCGGACCACAATGCCCGACAACTCATTTTCGCTCCTCCCAACCCCCTCTGCGTTTCATCTCCGTTTCCTTCTTTTTCTCCATTTCCTCCTCCCAGAGCAGCACATCCTGCCCGTGCTGTTTCTGTTCCACCTCTCCCCTCCACCGGTTTTTCTCCCCCATCCTTTTCTCCGCGATGGTCGGTCCCATCCCATCTGCCCAGGCCCCGATGGCCTATTTTGCTCATCTGGCCTCCCCTTGCCCACACACACACACACACACACATACGCACACACACCACCACCACCACCACCAATGTGGTTCCTGCCCCTCCTCCAGCGTTCCCATGTGATCCCCATCCTCCTCTGCACCCCATATTTTTCCCCCCCATTCACCGATTAGGATCATATTTTATTTCTGAAGTCTCAATTGTCTGCATATCCCTAAAAAAAAATCAGCATCAGAGATTTGTCACCATTCCATTTCCCACACCACACACGCCCTTGCGTTAACAGGGGGCACCTCTTGTTTGTATATATGTGTGCACATGTACTTTGGGGGATTCTTTTGAGTTTGTATTTGTGCCGGACGGGGAGGGCAAAC
>OMPJ01010328.1:0-10840 GCA_900312935.1 Carapus acus
ACAGACGCATGGACCTCGCAAAACTGTTCTGAAGAGTGCAGGAAAGGCTCGACTGATTGGTTCCCCGTGCGACGTCACCTCCGCATGGTCACAAGCGCACGAATCAGGAAAGAGTTTGTTAATAACAATGAAAACGCCTCCCCTTTACTACTCCAATCACGTACAGGTCTCTAATGAATATTAAGTAGCCACATATGACAGGCACAGAACAGGCGCAGCACGTCTCTAGGTCTGTGATTGCTGCATATAAAAATTAATAAACGGACTGTATTCGTTCGGTACAGCACTGTACCGTTCCGATGGTCGAGAGACCTGTACGTGGAAGAAAATGGTTTTGCATTTTGTTCCCATACTGTACCGAAAATGTACCGAACCGTGTACCGAGTACGTACCGAACCGTGATACCGAACGGTTGCAGAACCGAACGTACCGAAGACGTACCGTTACACCCCTAGTTAATACAATCGCATGTGGACATACAAGCAACCCAACATAGGAGTCTTTTGAGATCCGTGGCGTCCCTGGGTCCATATTTTCAGAATAATAATATTTGAAGAATAACAACCCCAGGGGTCATTTCTGAGCCCTCGTGTGTATCTAAGGGTTAAATTCATATCTCAAGGTACTACTGTACTTAGTGTGTATTGGATTTGAAAGGACTTTCAGTTCCTTTGAGATCCAAATAGATTATTGCCTTTTGGAAAACAAAAACATACCTAACTCACAGCTGAGCCAGATTAGAGGTGTAATTCAGAGAGCAGGTTTTGGGAAAACTCCAGAGCAACGTACAAGTTTAAATTTTCCATCTTGGGAGTTATTCAACACAGAGTTCAGAGTTTAGTTAGAATTTGTGCAAGCTAGGTCCACGAATACACACTGGGAATTTGAGTGAAGTCAGTGAGAGAGAGAAAAGCATGTTTCCAAGCTGAAATACCTCAAAGATGCAACTTTGCTCCCTTTTATTCAGTTTTTAGCTGATCGATGGCTGACCACTGATTTGTTTTTCAGGTTCCAACCATTACGGTATTGCTGGATACTACGCCATGGAGGCTCTGAAGGAAAACATGATTGTGAGTTCCGTGTTGTCACATTGTTAAAAAGCTTTCTTTGTATTCTTGGAGAGGGGATATATCCCAGTATTTCATGTGAAGCAGTTGTGTACCTTACCAACATGATGGGTCTGATGCTGTGACCTCCACAGGGCATGTCCTTCACCAACACGTCCCCCCTGGTGGTCCCCACACGCGCCAAAGAGGTGAGAGAACCTTTCATTATGGAAATGGCAGATTTGATGATTGTCAGGTGCAATAACACACTGCACACACACCTCCCTGCTTCATTACGGTCGGATGTTAGTGTTGTGCCTCGTAAATTCAACTTTACTCGTCACCTTGACTGTATTCCTGATATTTGTGCTGCTGTGATCACTAGTGCACCCTGGGCACCAACCCCCTCAGTGTGGCAGCACCTGGTAAAAATGGAGATAGTTTCGTCTTGGACATGGCCACCTCAGCTGTTGCCCTCGGAAAGGTGAGTGGGGCTCATAACAGGACAGACAGTACAACAAACAACACAGAAAACACCAAACAACAAAACCACTATTTTAATGCAGGGGATGAACAATGTTCGACCAAAAATCATGTAACAAAATGGGAAAACAAATATAGAATATCTTAAATAAAATATCTACTGTATATACTGTATAAATCTACATATATGAATACATATCATCATATAAATAAAAGAAAAAAATAATATATTTTGTTAGAAAATACAATAAAATGTAATTTTGTGTGAAACATGACACAGAATATATGTACATACACATTTGAGCACATATTTTTAATATGTATTTTATATTGTCTACATTTTATATTTACCTTATATTATTTATATTTTTCTTTCCTCATGTTGTATTCATACATAGAACTACTGTATATTATAGTATATTTATAGCAAAAGTATATATAAATTTTAAATGTATTCTTATTTTCATATTTTTTTTTTATTATTATATCTATAGTATTGCGCACATGACACCTGCATCTGAAGAGTGGTCTTTGTGGCTTAGTGGTGAGGACGCGGTCTCCAAGTCTAATGTACCTCTACCCGGGAGAACGCGCCCCACCCTCGGCAAGACGGTGTACTTACAATCAAAGATATCCTTCATACCGGGATTCGCGTCGCTGTAATCTCTATATTTACTTGAATTTTATCAAATTCAATTTCACCTTTTAATTTCGATTCCTACCGAGGCTGTCTGCAGTTTTGATGTCAGTTGCTACCACAGTACAATACAATACAATACAATACAATTATAATTTGTATAGCGCCAAATCATAACAGGAGTTATCTCAAGGCGCTTTACAGGATGGAGCAGGTAGTAACGGCGCCGGGTGCTGAAAAGTGTAGCGGCGTCGCAGACTTAGCCGTCTAAGGTGCACGTTCCCATGGGGAAGGCTCCTTGTTATTGCCCGCACAGGTGTGGAGAGCTCGAAATTAATCGCCAGTTCGCAGGCAACAGAAAACTTCCTCCGTGTGTGTGTGTGTGCGGAGTTACTCGGACGGCTAGTTACCGCTGAACACGGTAGTTTGGCAAACTAGAGGCTGGAAACTAGCGCACTCAGCGGTCTCGCTCCGAAGTAAAGGATCACAGGGGGACACAGGAGCGGCCAATCGGGCGACCTGCTGTGTCCTCTGGGCCCGAGGCGCAGCACAGCAACAGGCACGGGACTTTGAATGAAGACAGGACAACAGGAGAAACGTGACACCGCCGTATAGTTCGTCCTATTCCGAGACCGGTCTTACTTTCCGTTTTACATGTTGCTTGTTTGGCTCAGGATTTAGGAGCTCAGATTTTCCAGTTTTCATTTTGAATGTAATTCATTTTAAATTTTTGGTACATATTCACAGGACATATATATTTCACCTAAATCAAAGTTTGAAATTAAGTCGGTCAAAGTTTTTATGTTGCCTGTGTTCACTGTTCATTTTCTGCTGACAAAAGAAAGTGAGTGAGTAAGTCGTAAATCAATCAATCAATCTAGCAAGCAAGCAAGCAAACTAACGAACGAATATTCAATAAGACTTTTTGTTTACACAATGTGGTCGGTCACTTGTTGTGCCTCTTTTAGGCTTGTTTCTTCAGATCTCGTTGTTTGTTTCTATCGCGAGATCTGGTAACACCACCAGTTGTCATAGTTGCCCTGGTGACGGCGCGAGCCTCCCGCTTAAAGTGTAGCTGCGCAGTAAACTTAGCCATCTGACGGTAAAGGGTCCTTGTTATTGTCTGTAGCGTTATGGAGGGATTAAACAGAAATAAAATCTCGGTTTGTAGGTTAAGAAAACTTCCGTCTCCACTCCTTTTTGCGTGTAAGTGGATTTACCAGGGCTTGTTAGCTCGTTCTGCTTGCCAAGCTAGCTGATCGCGCTCAGCGGTCCCGTGCGCCGGCTGAGAACCAGAGGCTGACAAAAGGTAACACGAGACCGAGGCGAGCAGTTAAAATAAAGTGCGTCAAGACGGAGTGACGTGGAGAATCCTGCCATTCGAATCTGGCAAAACATGAAACAGAAAGAATGTGGGATATTCTATTTGTGCGGCTCGCTACGGGTCAGGGGTTGGGGACTAACGCCCTTTAGGATCGATTCACATGTTGAAATATCAATATTTACACAAGGGACATATAGCTAATTTGTTATTTACATTTTTTATCCCCCGCCAATGAGCAGAAACTACTCTTTTAACTAAGTTTAACCTCTCTTAGACTGTGTCAGACATTTTTGCTCTATTCATGGAAACTTAATGACAAAATGAACTCAGTGTGTGTTCAGATATACAGCACTAATACTTATGGGCAATCATTCTCATTTTGGGGAATTACTTTGTGTTTCAGGAGACTAGTGGAAGTCATTTTTCCTTTGACTATGTTCAAACACGATTTCCACATAATGAGATGGCTTGCAGTGGTCTTCTAAGGACGCATCGCACATCTCAAGGTGTTGGATTGTTTTTTCTGGTGATGTTTGAGGATGCCTTTTGTTGTGTAATTGAACAAAGGTAGAGCTCCATGACCGACGTGGAGACGACATCCCAGAGGGCTGGGGCTGCGATGAAGATGGAAAGCTGAGCACCGATCCAAAGAGGGTGTTGCATGGAGGAGGACTGGTCCCCATCGGGGGCAGTGAGGCAACAGGTTGGTGGGCACATCCACCGCACTCAGCTGGTGTTGGCAGAGATCCTCAACTCCAGTGCACGGATCAATCAAAGAACTGATTGCACATAATGGTGCACCTGCCCCCCGGACCTTTCTCCCCTAGGTTCATGTAGCTCGTTGGGAATAAGTTAGACGCCATGTGGAGCATTCCTACATTAAGTTGGAGCTTTCGGATGGGACCACTCATGAACTGTTACTTCATGTTGTTGTTGTTGTTTTTAGGTGGCTACAAAGGTTACTGCTTGGGAATGATGGTGGAGGTGTTTTGTGGGATCCTTGCTGGTGCAGAATACAGCAGAAATATCCGGAAATGGAAAGATACAGATTCTGTTGCCAACCTGGTAAGTTCATGCTTGTTGCATGTCATATCAAAGATATGTTCAGGAGCATCTTATTCATTGAATTTGTCCACGTCCATCTTCACTGTGTTGCAGAAAACCAAACTTATCCCGCCAATTTTTTAGGCATGTGTAGGTTAGGCTCAAACTCACAACAGACATTCAACTAATATATTCATCACCATCAATGCCCTGTTTTTGAAATTTGACTTTACTACAATCAATTAATCAGTGGTTGTGTATATGTATACCATACGAAGTACACTATTGTATACCATAGTATTGCAGGCTGCGAATGTGAATTGTCCTTACTGTCAATTCACAATATTCACACATCAGCCTCAGTTAGTAATGATGCTTCATGAGCATTGTTGTATCGATGTGTTGTTTTTTCTCATTTGTTTGTTTGTGTGTGTTTTTAGGGGCAGTGTTTTGTGGCAATCAACCCAGGGAACTTTGCCCCAGGATTCGAGAACCGGATGTCCGACCTGATGGCCATCCACAGAGGGCTGGAACCTGTGAGTAGATCCTTCTGGTGCTCCACAAGGAGAGCAGCAAACACACAGAGTTCAAAGTCACATGGCACGATTTCCTTATTGGTTTTCAAACATGTGCACCGGTAGAATTCATCAGAATTAGTCATTCCTCTATTTAATCATGCAGAGTGAATTAGAAAGTAGGTCTCATATAATCCAACGTGCACACGCAGATTCCTATTTGCTATTTATTTCCGCTTTTTTGCAACAGGCAGAACTTGGTGTCCCTGTTTTGGCTGCTGGGGATCCAGAGAGGATGCACATTGATAAATGTGAGAAGCTTGGAGGGATCCCCTACCACATCAGTGTGGTTAACTACATGGTGAGGACACAAATAAGAGAAATTTGGAGCCTTGTTGATGATTATTTGTCTCCTAAAGTGACGTGTGACCTGCATTTCTCTCCCCAGAATGAATGTGCCAAGCGGATCGGTGTGACTCCACTGCTGCCATGTGACAAACTCCTTGCTGAATAGTTGGCCAAGCAGAAATGTCAGGGGATCTCCACAGAAGTAGAGCGACTCCTTCTGAGGCTCATGTTGCACAGGTCATTTCTGAAGTGGAGTGTAATTCTCATCTTTAGGGTTAGGGTTAGGGTTAGGGTTTTCTATAAACTTTGAAAACATCCATATGAAATTATGTTGGGATGCACTTTGTTGATGACTGATGGCAAAATGTTGTGAGATTTATGAAGTTTAAGCATCCTCAGAGAAATACTTTCTAACAGTATTTTGGGTATGCACAGATATATATTGATTTTAAAAATGTTTAAATACAATACATTTGTGTTGTAAATGTTTATACATCTCCTTTTTAAAAGGTTGTCATCAATTTTAAACTGTCTGCCAATGGATCCCAGCAAGCCTTGAATTCTTACATTGACATTTTTCATGAATGTATGGCTCAATACTGACACCTGCTGGAATATAATGATCATTGCAAGCAACATGTTGCTGACTGACATCGAGATTCAAAAGGCAAGTTAAGACTTATGAATGCTTTCAAGAGGCGGTCGACAATGTAATTGCTGTGGGGCCAAAGGATTCTCCGTGACCTATTTTGTACAATAGTGTTATTGTATATCGTATTTGATGTTTAAATCCAAGTTTAGGTCAAATAATGTCAACTTGATGACATGAAAATGTATCGTGAGTGAAAGTGTTGCGATTGTCACGGTGCTTATGGACTTGTATTTGAGACGAGAGGGTTTTTTTTCACAAATCTCAATCAAAATGAATGTATTTTTCCAGAGTAGTTGGTTCAAGATGATTCCGCTTTTTAGACGCAAGTTTTCCAGCTTTGGAGAAAACCTGTTCACATGGGACAAACGAGGCTGACGGGCGAAAACCTCTCGAGGGGGCAGATGGTAAAAAAAATGTTAAAGAAATACTTCGTACTCATCATCAATAAATTTACCACTGGGAAGTTCTAAAATGTCCACGCTGTGTATTCTTGGTGTATTTGTGACCTCATTTTCATGCTTGGCTCGATGATGCCTCTGCACTTATCAGTGCTTCTGTCGGCAGAGACGCGTCCCGTCTCCGGACGCGTCCCGTCTCCGGACGCGTCCCGTCTCCGGACGCGTCCCGTCTCCGGACGCGCCTCTATGCGAACACACGGCAATTCAGCGACTCTCGGTCACGTGACCTTTCCTCAGCGCTCGTCGAGTCACCTGCACCGACACACGGTATCGCTCTGTGAGCTCGACGAGACCCATCTTTTAATACTGAATTAGCACAGCGTGCTAGTGACGCCGCCCACGCCAAATGTAGTGTAGTTATATTTTCTGTGATCTTTATAAAACAATCGAGAAATTTGTGCGTTGGCTGTTCTTGTGCAGCTGTGTATGACACTTGTTGAATAATTTAGGTTTACTGATAGATAAGAAGGGTTGACGCTGTACACTTACGGTGAAAAAGAATAAAATTTCATTTGAGAAGCGCTACCACTTCGGCTCTGTGCATATACCGTGATGGCGAGCCAGAGCCCAAACGGAAATATTGTGGAGCAGGACGCAGGCTTATCAGGCAAGGCAAGTTTATTTGTACCGCACAATTCATAAATTCTGTTGTGACTTGGCAATATACAAATTAAATTGACTGGACAATTAATACACAAGGCAACTCAATGCGCTTTAAAAAGATAAAAAGCAAAATTTTCAATCAGATTTTAATAAAATAAAAAAATAAAATCATAATGAATGAACGAAAGAACGAACGCATAAACGCACAAACAAACAGACTAATAAATTATTTCATTAAAAAGAAAAAAGTAGAAAAAAATGTTGCTAAGATAGGAGCCAGGCGTTACTGTGGCCGACTTAATCATTTGGACTGAGAAGGTAGTAAAATCACTGCATAGTGCCAACGTAACAATTAGTGACAGGCTCACAATCGCGATGATTTCAAAAGGACTCCCACACTCATAAACCATTCGTTGTACACACACACAAAGAAGCCGAGAGCCCACTTTCAGACATTCAAACAGAAAAGTTTGACATGAAAATCAAGTCAGACAATCTTATTAAAGTGGACGTGCCGTCCCTGACGTGCTGTGGATGTGGACAATGTGGACATTAAGCTCGAGACTCTGTCAGAAAGGAGCCCCAAGATGGTGCAGCTACCACAACAGCTCAGGTGCAGACGAAGCGGTGGTCCCTGCAGCACTGGTCCTGGTCCAAGTCCAGGTCCAGGGCCTCAACAGGCCCATCTGCAGGGGCATTGCTCGGCTGGGACGCCTTGTCAAGGAGCGACCGCCCCACGTTGCTTTGGAGGGACGGACACTATGGATGGGCACCATTCAGGGCGGCCCATGGGCGCTCCACGACGGGCTCAGGTCCCCGAGGTCGCCATCTTCGTCGCCAAGCGAGCCCAGCGCTGACGCCACCTCAGTGCCTGAGACAGAGCAAAAAGTCTCACACCCGGATACACAAAAACTCATCAGCTTGTAGTTGCTTGCTCTCTCTTACCGTCTCAACCGCTGAGTATGTCCCCCGTCACTTCGGGTCCACTCTCGTCCTCTCCCTCTCTCTCAGCCCTCATCCATCGCGGAAAGCGCCACGATATCACCTCTGTTGTAAGCGGAATTGAATGCCGGTAGATTCATTCAGGCTTGATGTCTCCCCGACCTGTCCTGATAAAACACAAACGCACACATAGATTTCCTGTTCATGTATTAACGTGAGTAACGGGTACATTATAAATCTTTGAGCAGCTTCTGCTGAAGTCTGACCTCTGCTGAAACCTAAACGCAGGCGAAGAGCTCGTAACCTGCTGCTGCGTTCACGGACCAACGTAGACTGTGAAACGCATCCTCAGCGCCGGCCCGGGGTCAAGCTCGCTTTAGCGATGTTACCCTCCCTCCCCGGCTCCGTCCCACCGGGGCCGCGGTCACTCACCGGTGGTCTCGCTGAAGTGCAGCTCGTTCTCTCGGTGGCTGCGGCTGATCTCCAGCTCCAGCACGATATAGTGTTATCCACCAGCTGGCAGGTCTCCGCTATGGCCGCCGCCATGTTGGCTGCGAGCTCGGGGCGGGACGCTTCGTAGGCTGCTATGGCAGCGCTGCGCGCTGGGTGTTGGGTACGGGGAGAAGTGGCGGTTCGGGGCCACAGAACGAGGCTCGGATGCTGGGCCGAGATGCTTCTGTTTGTCCTCCTCTTCCTTTCCCCCGCATATTTCCGGGTCACGACTTTCACAATAAAGTTCAACTTCCTGTTCACGTCCCCTCGACGTGACGTCAAATTGACGCAAACTCTGTTCTTTTGCATTAAAAGTGTGTTTTTGTTTTGCCGTCCCGTGTCACACATCACGGCCCAGCACAATCGACCCAAATTTGTAATTTTTATTTCTTGATATAATATCTCACTGGGTTTCCCGCGGCCAGAAGAGCGGAGGATTCGCGGTGATATGTTGAACTGCGTGTACATACCAACAACTGGACAACACTGGACTTGATGAAAAAGTTGTTGCGTGTTTGACACCATGTATGCAGATATTACATAGTTGATCAGAAGCGGTATGGGAAGAAAAACACCGGACGAATTTCCGATTTGTAGGATTCAATCCCCGTTTTCCCCGCAGCACCTGAACGTCTCATCCCGGTAGTCTCCACGGCAACGGCTAACAACAACAACATGGTCCACAGTGAGTGAAATAAGTTTATTAGTACAAAAAGCTACAGCGAAATAAACAAGAACGTTTAGATGCTCTTGCGTACTGCTTAGAGAATTTGTAGAGTTTAGGTTAAGTGGTTTTGTCGGTAAATGAAATACTTAGCTTACCGTAACTCCAATATTCTGCAACATCGCATCACATAAGATCTCCCAGAATCCGTGTGAAAACCTCTTAAAACTCTCTATGTTGGTGGTGTGTGAAGAGGGAAAACCTCATACCCATATCCATACAAACTTTTAACAATTAAAGCCTATGTATTTAATTTAAAAGTTCCAATTTAGGCTTTTAATGGAGGCCAAGCCAACAATGAGCTGTGTATGTGTGGCTGTGTGCGCGCGTGTGTGTGTTAGTCACAGAGGAGCTGATCCGCCGACGGGCCGAGCACAATGAATGTGAGATCTTCTCCTTGGAGGAAGTTTCTCTTCACCAGCAGGACATCGAGAGGATCGAGCACATCGACCGCTGGTGCCGCGAACTGAAGATCCTCTATCTGCAGAACAACCTCATCCCCAGGATCGGTGAGACGGGAGGTGGACATGTCCTCCTCCTCGTTCCACACTCTCTGTCTCTTCTAATCTTCCTCCTGTGATTCTGTCCAGAGAACGTGGGCCGCCTGAAGATGCTGGAGTACCTGAACTTGGCCCTCAACAACATAGAAGTGGTTGAAAACCTAGAAGGTCAGTGTGAAAAGGTGGAGATGGGAGGGTGAAGTGCTGGAGAACATCTATGGGACAGATGTCTCAGAGCTGTGATGTGGTTCTGATGCCTCCAGGCTGCGAGAGCCTGCAGAAGCTGGACCTGACGGTGAACTTTGTGGGCCAGCTGAGCAGCGTGGAGTCTCTGCAGCACAACCTCCACCTGAGGGAGCTCTTCCTGGTGGGGAACCCCTGCTCCGAGTTTGAGGGCTACAGGCCGTACGTAGTGGCCTCCTTACCCCAGCTGACGGTGCGTCTCAAGTCCCTCCAAACATCTCCTGAGAGTCAGAGCAGGGTCCTCATCAGTGTTCTCCATAGTGTTTGGACGGCAAGAGGATCAGCCGCTCGGAGAGGATCAGGGCCGGCCACGGTCTGGAGGAGGTGAGGCGGCGAGTGAGGCAGCAGGAGGAGGAATATCTGAGGAAACGCTCCAAGGAGAAGGAGGAGGCCCTTAGTAGGAGCGTGGAGAGCAGAAGGGCTGAAGACAACAGCAGGTGCGGCGCTCCCCCCTTGCTGAGGCGTCACCTGAGGCTCCAGTGGAGCTCAGCTGGGCATCCTCTGTGTCCGCAGTCCCACGTCCGACCAGCAGAGGGAGCAGCAGGAGAAGGAATTCTGGGAGACGCCGTGCGCCTTCACCCCCGAGTCCCGTCTGGAGGCTCATCGCCACCTGGAGGAGCAGAGGAGGAACAAGGATAGGTGAGGGGCCGCCTGCACTTCACCATCTCACCACCAGGTGTCACTGCAGCGCCATATCATGAGCAGCGCTGATTCTGAAAGGTCCCACACTTGCCTGTGGCCGCTGAGGCTCCTCCCCCTTCTTAGCCAACATGGCGGGTGTGTTTGTGGCCAGCTGGCACAATGTCGTGGGACAATTGTCGGAGTGAGC
>OMPJ01010329.1:4113-14858 GCA_900312935.1 Carapus acus
TTTCCCGCCGATGACACACACTCTTCCGCCTTGTGTGCCTCCTAAACCCCCCATCAAGCCCCAAAAAACAATCCTCCGTAAATCGACTACCACCACGGTTTGACCCGTGTATGTTCACCCTGTGTAACTGAAACATTCTTGAATCATTCATAGTGTTTTCTGCTTTACAAGCACTTTCTGCGCTGGGTGAACATTCGGAATATCTGCACAGCGCGGGGAATGGTGGGAAAACAGGCAAACAAAAGGACGGAGCGATGGAGTGGAAGAGAGAGAGGAAGGGTTCGCCACCAGCTACTGAGTTGTACACACTGATACCAGGTAGAAGAGGTGAGTGGGTTTGCCACAGTGAGACGAGGACGGGCCAGGGATGTGTGTGTTTTTGTGCAAAAATGTGATATTTGTATGGAGAGTGCACATGTGCGGCACTGCCTGAATAATTTTCTTAATTCTGTGGGCGTGCGTGTGTGTGTGTGTGTGTGTGTGTGCGTGTGTTTCTCAAGCATCCTGCTGTTAATGAGTTTAGAGATTTCTCCAACACGAGGTACTGTGTCAGAGGGAGGTCCTGATTAATTTATATTCTTTTTTTCTTTGAGTGGCAAGACATCCTAGATTTCTCCAAATTACTCCAAATTTACCCCTCGCTTTCCCACAGCACCCTCTATGATACAAATAACGCAGAGACACACACACACATTCAGTCTGGATGACAAGTGCTGCACCACAGAGGTGAGCACAGACTTACACACACACACATGAGCACACACACGAGACTGACAAGATGCAAAATCAGAGGAAGAGAGAAGGAAGACCAGAACAGAATGTTGTGTGTAAGAAGAGTCCAGACAGGTCGTGAGCAGGAACGGACACATGTTGTCGAAAATGTCTTTTTTTTTTAGATGTGTTACTGTGTCCATTGTCTTTTTTGCAATGTAATGAACTTAAATAAGGTTCAATCACGCACACTCTCCCCTACACACTCTCCTCATCACTTTGCCCGATGCTCCCATTAGACTGAACGTACCAAGATACATCCCACTTTGGATACAAATCATCAATCGCCCCATTTTCGAGCTTGTATTTCCCAAAGCAATGAGGGGCGATGGCACCAACTCTTAATCGGTTTATGAATGAGTGCTTCTCTGCCGCAGTGGCTTTTGAATTTTAATTGTTCATATCGCAAGTAATGGCTTTCTAATTTACTGAGACCCGTGTTTAATGGGGCTTGTGTTTGCGTTGCTGCAATGTATGCGAGTGCGGAACATGTTTGCAAGGCTGCGCTCTTGTCAAAATCGGTTTGTGTGTGCGTGCGTGCATGTGTGTGCGTGTGTGTGTGTATATGTGTGTGAGAATGTCAAGGTTGTTGGGTGGGATTGGGAGGTTGCCTACTTGATTCTGTCTCTGTTTTTCACTGAACTGTTGTTTGTATACATTGTTGTGTGTTTAGTGAGTGAAAGTAGGTAGGTAGGTAGGTGGGTAGGTAGGTAGGTTGGTGAGTAGATGGGTAGGTGGGAAGGTCAGTAGCGATGTGGAATGAATACCCTGTGCAATATCATGCTCTTGTGCCCTAACCTAACAGGTTCCAATGTTCCCATCCAATATATACAAGCTATACATGACCTCATGGACCTTTGTTCAGAAGTACATTGCTCTTTTCACACTTCTCTTTCTTGTTTTTCTCGTTCTTCTCTTTACTGTGGATATGCACCTAAGTCTAAGTTCAAGTTAGGTAGGTAGGTGGGTTGGTAGGTAGATAGGTAGGTACAGTAGGTACTTTATTATTTTGTTGACCCATTAATCTTGGAAATTTCAAGTGTGCAGGCGCATAAACTGGAGAGCACACGGAAATGCGAGTGTGTGTGTTTGAAACTGAGATTTGGAAGAGGCAGCCTGGCCTGCAGTTGGTAGAGAATAGCAGCACCTTCCTTCTAGCGATGCCCTTAATTAACCAGATTAGACTACAGGAGATAACAGCTCTGCTTCTGACAGCTTTTGTTGCGACATGAGCCTTTTTGTGTGTGTGTGTGTGTACGTGTGTGCGTGTGTGTGTCGGGGCGGAAATCAAAGGTTAGTGCTGGGAAAATGTGCTGGGTTGATTACTAAAGCCGATGTGTGACCTTACAAGGCTTACAAGCCAAAATGAGTTGTGGATTAGGGATCAGCGGATATTCAATCATAACAAAGTGAGGGAAAACGGAGGGGGGGAAGAAAAAGGGAGAACGGCGCCCGAATGGAGGGGATACGGGGATGGTGGAATGAGCGATGGTGTTGCTTTGCTCCTGAGAGTGCGTGCTTGTTATCCAGATGATTGCTCCACATGCAGGGGACTCACTCTGTTTATTTTACCTTAATGATCCTAACGAGGCTGGCACCAGTAAACACGCACACACACAAACACACACACACACACACACACATTCAGATGCAAATGTAGTGTGATACAGTGTGGAGTGCAGCCAGTATGCAGCCAGTATCCTCAATAGTCGCAGCTCGTGGGGGTTTGTGCAGCTGTGCCGCCACAATTCGCTGATGCATAGACATTGACACGGACTTGGCAGACTGTGATTAAAATGCAGACAGGAGTCGAGACCCCACGCAAAGCTGTGATGTGCAAAACACCCATTAACTGTCAACACGCTCAAAGACATCAGGAAACGTGGGTAAGAAACAGAGCAGAGTGGAATCAACAGGGTGTGTGCTGGATGAGGGGAAAGAAGGTCACGTGTTCACGCTTGACCCCGATCCACAATGTTCTCTCTGTGTGTTTCCCCAAGTGACTCTCGTTTCCACCCCGCCGCAGTTACAAAAACGTGTGTGTCAGGTCATGGCACCTGCTGTTGTCCTTGACCAAGGCATTCAGCAATGCACCCCAAGGGGGGGGAGCAGCACTGTGGCTCACCGCCACAGCAGCCCAGCGCAGTGATGGGTCAAAAGCAGAGGGCGAACTCCCCCACCGGGATCAATAAAATAAAAAACTCAAATTTACATTTTATTTTGCTAGATAAGAGGCAGACACAATAGATTTCCGAGCAACATCTCAATTTCTATGGTGTATCGCCGCTAAAACAAATCAATCCTGTCCATTGATTTTTGAAGCAAGCCCACAAAGACTGTTTGGCAACTTCTCCCTCGTCGTTGCTTTTGCGAAAACGAAGAAAGTGCTCTTATTCACTTAGTCTTATTCCTTTGTGAATGAAAACCACCTTGCAGTAGACAAAGCGAGGCAGTGTTCTTGCTCACAATAGGAGCGGCGAAGGAAAAAGCGTCGCTCAAAATGTTGCCAAGGGTTCAGACGTTGTTTTTTTACTCCTACTCGTGTGCAAAACATTCCAGTGAAATGTGAGTACACTGTAGCTCCTCCTCAAGATGCAGCGCGGCATTTTATGGTCCTTGGTTTTAAAAGAAAATTAAATTGTCACATCTATTTTGAATTAGTAGTCGTAAGAGGGGTTGCAATCGCAGGAGCTGTCGAAGAGGTTTTATTTTTAGTGCTTGTCGCAATTGTAGCGGCCTTTCTGCTGTTGACATTTGGATCATATTTCTTCACCGTCAGTGCTAATATTGATACAGAAATACCTTATTATCATGTGTGAGGACCTGTGAAGGATAGGCGGCCTGTCTAGGGTGCTCCAAGTCTTTACCCTCATGACAGCTTGGTTACACTCCACTAGACCTTGCGACCCAGATTAGCAATGAGCAGGTACAAAAGATGAATCGATGGATGGATGAATGAATGAAAGAAATTCCCTGTTATATTCACAACCCTCAAAAAACAGCCGCTGTCAGTGTCTTTGTTAAATGATGGCGTCACGTCTTAAGAGAATCCACCACTGGGCTTTGTTAACCGTAAATGGATGTTGTCAGGGTGACCGTGCTGGAGATGGTATGACGCACAGGTTTACAGGCCTTGATTTGAGTCAGCGTGTGTTTGATCGCAGCCCGTGTCGTTGAAGTGTCCTTGACAAGGTGCCGAATCCTCCGAGCCCCTATCAGGGACTGACAAAGGTATTAGCGAAAGCCTCTCGCTAATTGCTTGGTTTTTCAGTTTAATTTATGTGTCAATACAGCCTTGCGCCCCATCCTTCACAGTGCATTAGGGGAGTCCTCACCACGCATGCTTAGGCGGAGGACTCGGCATGCTCCTGTCTGATATCTCCCGCAAATTAAAGTGAGAAATCATGCTTCTATTTTGAAGTGTTACTCAATGAAGATAGCGCAAAAATGCGAGGATTACTTGGATTAGCTATGATGCTGAGCTGGGCTCATTTTAACCCCAAGGACAGAGGTAGACAGACTCACACGCCAGACCGATACGCATCTAGTACCTATAATTGTCCGTTATCCGGCCCCCTGCGCCCTTAATCCAGGCTACAAACCCCCAAAGGGGGAAAAAAGCCATCTGATCAGAGCTGAAGAGGCTTCTTGGGTGAGGAGCGAGATGTTTTCTAAGGCCAACCAAGTCGGACAGCAGTTGTTGGTGGTGGGCTCACCTAATTGGCATCCCTCAGACTCCCACGCCAAGTCAAACATGAAGGAAAGCGCGTTGTCTCGGGGTCAGGGAGTCAGGGTTATTTTAGACATCATTTCGGTGGATGCTGCGATGAAATCGACCCAGCCGTCCCCGGATGTGCTACGCCAAGCTGGGGGAATGTCAGGAAAAATAAAAACCTCTTTCTACCAGGAGCTACGATCGTCTCAAGTCACACACGTTCAGTTGGCGAGGGATTTATGGGGCACCGCTCGAAGCCGGAGGCTATTGTTTAGAGCCGCTCCTCCACATTGTCTTTATATTTACTCTTTCGCTTTATTCTCTCAGTAAAAGCATTTTAGATACAGGTAACAAAAAATAATAAAAATTCGGACGACTTTGCTATTTGTGGACCCAGACCACTTAGCATGTTTTTGCAATACATAATGCCGGAGGGAATTCGTTTGGAATTTAGCTACATATCCCTCAATTAATGGGCATTAGGAGGCTGTCGGCAAATCTGACACACAAGTGTGAAGGATTGTCGGGATTTTGTACAATATTTAGCAATCAAAAGACTGATTTCAACGATGTGAGCAGTGGTATTTTCTAGATTTGCGTATCTAGATTCTAGAGAATACCACTGTTGGTGATTCCCTCTCAAATCTGATGTGCCAGAGTCTACAACATCAGATTTCAGACAGAATCATCTGGCCAAGCCAGTGAGATTTTCTCTCCTTGTGTTATGGATGACTGATGAACTCCTGCGATGCAGACTCGGTAAGAGAGTTGAGGATGCAGTAGGTGGATCTTTCACCACCTCCGTCATGAGTCAGAACTGACTAACTGCAGTGACCCCCCGCTTTCCCCCTATTGCTTCTATTCAGCTCTCTTTCTTTCTTTGGAGGCGGTTGAATGTACTCACACCTTTAGATCCGTTTGCTTCGTTTTGCTGTAATGTTTCCCCACCCGCTGCTCTGATTGCAAATCCGGTATTTCAAAGAAAGGGGATTTGTCTCTTTCTCTCTTTCTCTCTCCATCTGCCCTGGTCATTGGGCACGACAAAAGTGCTCCATTTGATTTGATCTGATTTGATTCCGCTGCTGGGGATATATTTGCCTTTCTGGGCTGCTCTGCGGCAGCCGTGTGCGTCACCGTTTCCCGTGAGAACGTCTCCCTATGCATGTGGGCTGGAAAGCTGCTGTTGAAACAGAGCAAAGGTTTCATACAGATTTACTATTTCGATCAGAGAGTTCAGTGACGGCAGCGGCGTGACTCAGGGGGGCAGCGGGAGATGGGGAGGGTCTTGGTTCCACTCCAAGGCCCTTCAAGAGAAGCGCCCAAGTGTCCTTGAGCAAGACGCTGGAGCGTAACTTCTGCTGCTGTGCAGGTTGTTGTGTGTCCTTGCATGGTTTTCCACCGTCATGGTTGCGTGAGCGGTCGAAAGCACTTTGGATGAAAGTGCTTTATAAGTACAGTCCACATACTGAGCTTAACCTTCACCTCCTCTGTCAATAATAAGTTATCTCGCGCCTCCAGTTTGTTTGTTTCACTTTTAATCCCACGTGCTGCTGCATATTCACAACCCTCCGCCGTCCCCTGGAGCATTATGCCAGTTTTCTCGGAATAAATACGACAATCAAAATCCAGCTGAGGAGAATGGTGCTTGATTATTCATGACACATTTGTAAACTGAATTTTATTCCGGTGATTGTTGGTCGCCCTGCAGTCACGCGTGTTGCGGATAGTGCCTCCTCCAATAACACGATCTCATCTCATTTTCACCTTGGCAACCCCGCGGCAATAAAGCAATGAACGTGTCAGTGTTGAAACACTGATTTTGCCAGTAAATATTAATTAGCTGTCATTTGCTATCTGTTTTGTCAGTGGTGATAATACTTAAAAGTCCATTTATTTGGTGCCGTTCTCCCTGCGTCATTTACTCTGACTTTTGTTTCTGTCGATTAAATACATGTAATTGCCTCTGAAAATGGAGATGTTAAGACGGCCGCATAAAACAAATTGAGGGGCATGTAATCATGGTGTTTATGCCAGAGGCGCTCCGACTCTAATAGAAAGAGGTGAGGTGATGACAACACAAAACAAACATGACCGACGTTGTCAAACATCCCTTCAAAAAAAAAGTCGGTCCGGTTCTCGAGAGGTAGGGATGCTGCCACGCACAGCTGCTGGCAGGCAGGCAGGCAGACCACGATAAAGAGAGTGGGCGTGTTTGTGTGTGTGTGTGGAGTGTGTGTGCGAGTGAGCGAGCGAATGTGCAAATGCGTACGCCTTTCCTGGAGTGATACACGTGCATGTGGTACAGAGTGTGTGTGTGTGTGTGTGTGTGTGTGAGAGGGAGAGAGAGAGAGCAGAGCATCCATGCGTGTAGGGGGAGTCAAAGTGCGTGGGAGAGCTCGGCCAGCGTCGGCCATCTTTGGTGGTGGGATGAAAGTTAATCTAAGGATGTTACACTCCCATGGACATTATTAAAAGTTAGAGGCGTCTGCTGCACCTCTGCTTGCTTTGGAAAATAGGTAAACAATGCAGCAACGGCGGGATTGGATTTATTCTGGCAATAATGACCCAGATGGTGGGTTCCTGCACGCTGTACCAAAAGCAAGAAGGATGAGAAGGAGAGGGAGCCGCGCTGAGAAATGCTTGAATTAACGCCAGCTGTCTCCAGAGACCTTAAATTGGTTTACGTGCGTCCAAGGACAGAGCTTCTCATTATAGACAATCAATGTGGAGGATGATTCAGTCATCAATGTTTGTTTTGTGAAAATAGATATTGGATGAGTGTGGTGTGTGTGTATGTGTCTAAATGGTTGGTCGTTATAGTCATCCTTTATTTCATTTTGCTCTCTGAGGGCGGAGCGCGTGTCCTGCTGGGTCTTGCTGCCAGGTGTCTGTACTCTAATGGGTCCCCTTTTCTCTCCTCTCCTCTCCTCTCCTCTCCTCTCCTCTCCTCTTCTCTCCTCTCCTCTCCTCCCCCCGTTCCTCCACCTGCAGGGTACGAGGGTAAGCAGAGCTCATGTCCTAAACTGATCAGCGTCCATCCGACGGAGGAAAGGCGGAGCCACTCAGAGCCGAGGCCAGGCGCCACGCTAGTGGTTTCAAAGCGCGATTGGCCCACGGCCAAGATCATCCAAGACTCTCTAACAAATTTGTACTTTGGATAAGGACACTAAACAACCTTCGCGTAGAGTCGCGATCACAAGGCGGAGAGCCGTGCAGAATTTCAAATATTACTGTGAAAAGAGAGGGACAGCGTCGACTCGGCGTTAGCTGGCAGGGAAAGTTGGTATTTTCAAGACATGAAACAGCTGAATATGTGACTAGAAAGTTCTAAGTGGGAGAGGGTGGCTGGCTGATAGAGATACTGATGCAGACATTCAGGGATCTCGTTAGAGCCAAACGATATCAGCTCTGGTGTCAGATTGTTTTTCGGCGCAGATTTTTGCTCTGTGCCCGCTGATGAAAAATCACTGGGGTGACAGAGATTGCCTTTTTTTTAATGATGTTATTGTTCAGTCATCTGTCAAGCTACAGATAAGTACAAATATTTACCACGTGTACCATTTTGCACAGTCGGCATCTACTGTATAATTTCAGAGAGGCTCGCGAAGAATGTGGACACCGACCCGCTCTGCGTCCAGACGTCAATGCCGTCGTGCATCTGAATCTGTACGCGTAGCTGACGCAAACTGGGTTTGACAACAAGGCGGAGGTACGGTGGGGCACAGAGGCACTGTTACAGCTTTAAAAGGAACCGCAAAAAGTAATAATTTGCATCAAATTTTCTTTGTACAGAGGTATACATGTACATCTTTAATATCTACAGTATATTTCAGACATTTTTCTACTGAGACTTTAAGATTTAAAGAGGAGATATTTTTGATATTGCGTGGGGTGACTGAGAGGCATTTGGATGGAAGCTGACATGGCCCAAAGGTACGCTTTCAGCAGGGCACGCCAGGGTGTGTCCCCTATATATAGCAACAGGACAATGTTTATACAGATGAAAAATGACTGCTTCAGTATCACGAGACCTTGAAGAATGAGGTTGCACGGTGAGCGGCAAGCTGTGACGCGAGCATACAGTATATAAACCAAAAACTGAATCTAGCTGTGCTTTATCAAGCAGAGCACGTAAACACTGAATGAATGCATCCACGTTCTCACTGTGCTTTTCTATGCATTTCTTTGGGAGGAGGTGTGGCGTTGTTGCAGAGAATGAAGACGCATTCTCTGCAGCTCCCTCACCTGCAGGCACATATCACAACTTTCCCCCAAGATTATTCGCAAAAGAGCCACCAGGGCCTCAAATGACAAAAAGGAGAAGCGGCGTGAAAGATAACAACAGCCACAGATTGACCGAGAGAATGCAGACCAGCTCAGCCAAACGCAAGAATTGAATTAGTGCGGCCGCATTGCTTTGGTCCACAAGTTGCGCCGTACCCGTCTGAAATAAGGGATGATGCATCATTTGCATAATATGCCAAGTCGAGTCATTCTGTGTGAATTAAAAGAGGAAAAGATTAAACTGGAATGAGGTGAATAAACTGTGTGATGGAGTGCAGCGAAGGTCTATTTGTTGAGTTGTGGCGATGAATTTGTGCAAATCACCTCTTGTTCTGACTGGACACAGACTTTATTCACAACCAGCCCCCCTGCTCAGCTGAGAAACACTGTCAAAGAAGCTTGGAATGTCTCAAAAAGCTGTCAGCTGTGTTTTGTTGTACGTGTCTGCCAAAAGTGGGAAATTAACTTGTGAGAAGTAAACGCTTAACACTTCACACTGCTGTATCTGTCCGCACTTCATGCACTGTTATGGGCCTGGCATAAAAATTTCATGCACTCTCTGTTTGGGATTTGATGCTTACGCTTCTTTTATCGGGAGCTGGGCTTGCAAATTAATCTTCACTTTATGTCAGAAGTCTCCGACCCCATTAGGCCTAAAAAAAGAGGGGGGGGAATTAAACCGTCTATATTAGCACCACTCTTATCGAAAGCAGTGCAAGCAAACCTTTCAGAGAGAAAAATACTTTCAATGGCATCAGCAGCTGCATCAGTTAATTGAAGATTAGTGCGATGAGATTGGAGTCTGTCAGCTCTTGAGGCCGTGGGCTGTCGCCACAGAGATAGTCTAATGAATACAAAACGGTTGGTCATAGTACACATTATAACGCGGGGCCATCGCCAGCGGCTCCCCTGCCGTAAAAATGAAGAACTGCGTTCGAGGAACAGCGTGGGGATGGTTCAGATGAGGGTGAGCTTATCAATGCAACCTGTGAACGCTGACAATAGCTCAAGAATTATGCCCGTGTCCCCATGCTGGCAGCTCAGAAAAAAAAGGAAACTGGCTGTCACAGCAAAGGTGGCAGTACCAATGTGTAACAGCAAGCGAGATGTTGGCAAAGAGAAGATAATTCACCTTTTATTCCTTCCGCGATCAGTGTGAATATTTGCTCCTGGTTATATTTAATTCTGCACATTCGGCATGTTGGATTCAGGAGTCTGTTGAGTTACACAGGCTTTAAACCCCAGATCTATAAAGCAAAGCAGCTCACTAGCAGACCAAACCAGAAAATAAACTATAGTTAATCGCCACCCTGCCATTTTGTAATCATGCTCAGGTATGGTTATTAACCTTGTGTTTCTCAAAAAAAAAAAAAAAAAACCCTCTTAAATTGTCACACAGAAGCAGAGCATTTACTATCTTGATTGATGAAATATTTCATTATTCTAAATAAAACAGGCTGTATTTCCGCTGCATTTATTCACGCATTTATCAAAATTATGGGTTTTTCCCGCTGGTGTCATACATCTCCAAAGACTTCACAGCAGCCAGGTACTTCTGATTGGTTTGCACTATAAATAGTCAGTGTTGTTTATCTTGTATTGCACTAATTAGTCATTGAATCAAGTTTATAAGCTACATGATCTGCTGCTCCGCAATCTACTGCCCTCACAGTTATTTTCATGAACACTAACAATAGTAATAATGATAATAATGATAGATAGATAGATAGATAGATAGATAGATAGATAGATAGATAGATAGATAGATAGATAGATAGATAGATAGATAGATTAACTGACACTTCCATAAAGCCAAATATTGCAAATATTTGCAGACAAATATTTGGTATGCCAGTGCCATCAACGAAACCGTGGAAAATAACTTTAAAGTCAAAGTTTGGAAAATTATGTTTCTGATGTTGGTGAGTGGATCTCTCCAGAATCTGTTGTTTTGAAGTGACAATATGTTTTCCAA
>OMPJ01010331.1:0-31991 GCA_900312935.1 Carapus acus
ATAGCTGGACACATACTCACACACACACACACACACACACACACACACACACACACACACGCCTTGCCTTGCTGCCCTTCCAGTGCCGAGTCAGCATCTCTCCCCTACATATACACATGCACACAAATCAGTGTTTTATCATATATGTCCAACCGACGCTGGAATTCAAACAAAATTATCGCACAGTTGATTATAGTCAACGTAAAAGTGTGCAGGAGGAGTTGTTTATATTATATTTATTGTGTTTACAATGTCCTGTTAATATGGAATCCAATAGGACACAACACAGGTGTTGCCATATTCACTGTCATGGTTGTTTGCATTAAAAAGGCAACATAACCAACATGAATCCTGTTGTAAATTTGTGTGCAATTTTAATGCCCCGGCAATGACAGCACACCGTGCACGCTGAGGGACGACCAGACAATTTGTTTCGACAGACGGGCTGCATCTGGCCCGAGCTGGCAGCGACCTGTCGGTGGACGCCTGCCAACGTCCAGCTCGTCTGCCGCTATGGCCCCGCAGGGTACAAGCCACATGATGAGCTGCAGGTTCACAGGCACCAAATGAACGTTTTTTTTTTTCTTTTGGTCCAACGTTCTTCCTCCCTTATTTGGGAACTGCAGATTTCACCACACTCAAAGAATACGATGAGATAGAAAACGTTCCAAAAATCTATAATGCATTTTGGTTTGAGAGGCAGTCATCAAGCAGCCAAGCAGCCCCATGTGCCCCAGCGCTGCTCAAAAGCACAGCACGGAAAAGGCATTAGCAAGAAATGCAACTTTTCCATTATCCAGGCAGACAAGCGACTCCAAAAGGGATTGTGGTTTGACTTGATGGTTGTGTGGGTGTGTGTGTCTGTGTGTGGCTGTGTGTGTGTTGGGGGGGGCTGCAATACCCTCTTCTCTTCTCTCCACTCAGCCTCAGATTGAGAGGGAATATTGTGAATAGCTGAATATTGTCTGGCAGCTTGTGGTAGTCATAAAACAGATACTGACGTTTTCATTCTGTTCTTCAGAACTAACTCGGCAGTTCCACTCACCCCTCATCTTCATCACCTCTGCTTCGATCGATACTTTAAAACCCATATTTGTACACATTTTGCTCTTCACAATATGCATCACATTCCCTGGCTAGTTTGTTAATTAGCGGCTGCTCGGTGCAATTTTCCTTTTTCTGCTTGAGTTGCACCCCCTCGTCTCAAGTTGAGTGCCAGGTACGCTTTAATCTTTTGCGTGTGGAGGCTTTTCTCTCCTTCCCTTCCTGTATTCACTGTCTTGTCAGCTGCCATCTAGTCATCTAGCGGCAGTGCCAGTGAGTAACTCAACATAGAGAAGAAGAATTAAAGGTTTACAACTAAAAGCCAAGACCAATTTCCTCCAGCATCCAGGTCAGACTGACCGCTATTACCTGTGGCGCTGTCTCACGCACAGCGCGACAATGTTCTCTCGTGTGTAACGCGATACTGCCCTCTAGTGGAAGAATTTGCAATTGCCTCTGGACCGCTGTCACATACTCCTCTTCTCTCTGCAGATGCACTGTTGTGGTTTCTCAGTCCCAAACCGGCAAATCAAGCACTCCTCTCATCCCCTTTATCTCAGCAGAACAAGCCAGCAGTGATGCTGCAGCATCAAGCACTCTGCATGTTGCCTCAACCATAACTGCACAAAGTTCTAGGTGCTCTAGGTGCCATGACACAGTGGTTGGCAACCTCTGCCCCACAGAGCGAGTCGGCAGCAGCCGCAGCAGCGGCAGCAGGGGGCGGAACCAGCGGAGCAGGCACCGGGCATGTGTGTGGGCTAAAGTCTATTTTCGTACATTTTTCTCCTCTTGTTAACCCCAAGCCCAGATGTGCCGCCGCGCTAATGCGCATCATCCTATCAAATGAGGTTGTCGCGCCGTCTATCCGCGGTAAACGACTCTGAACGTGTCTGAGTGGCGGACAGAAGTTGGACCGAGCGGCCACGGAGTCGGACGGCGGCGCCTCTTCCCTTCAGGAGTTCCAACTTAAACCCTACCCGACAGTGTCCAACTTTTGACATCTTGGCCATCTTTTGCATCACCCACAGCATCACAACTTATCGGAATAAAGATGGACCGGCATGCGTGGTGTTGCTCTTTCTGTCAGGTGAGCGGTTTCTACCCACATTTGCACGAAAGCTTATTATAGTAATTCGGATAACTGCCCATAGACAGTCGTGGTAATCCTGCATATGAAATGTACAAGCCGTTTGATTTATTAGCCACTATCTGCAAGGTCACATACCAGGTATTGCTTGCTAGGAGGAATCAACAAGTGTTGATGAAGAGGCTGCACATTGATATACTAGGCGCTCCCTCTCCTATTGTTTTTAACCAGGCCTGACAGATACTGCAAAATTACTTCTGTAATTTGATAATGTGTAGCATATCTTGTCTTATGCATTTTCTGAAAGCATGGCTGCCTTGAGGACACACGAACTTCTGTTTTGACTTCGGCTGTGTCTTCCTACCATTCTTCTCTAATCACTCTCTAATTAGGTCTACACGTGTCTAAGTCTGCTTTTGTTTGCAGGATGGACTAAAGGGCTAAAGCTGTGCTTCTGTGACAGCTGATCCCCCTCAGTGTGCCTGCATGCATGTGTGCCTGTGTCAGCGTGTTTGTATGTGTGTGTGTGTGTGTGTGTGTGTGTGTGTGTGGTGGTAGTGGTGGGGATCTAGGATGCAAGAAGAAAAGTCTGAGAGGTTGAAGGTACTGATAAAGGGACTTGGAGAACATTCCCACACATCAAAAGGAGAAATTCTATCAGCATCCACCAGATTAGGTTAAGGCCTCACTCTGCTTTACATCTAATCCACCACCGTCTCTCAGTTCCTCTGCCAAAGCCCGGCAGTGGTCATGTGTACAGAAAATTTTCAAAGATGGCAGCTGATGATCCGCAGTGGCTCCTTTCAGAAAGGAGGAGGGAGGCTGTAGGGTTTTTTGAGGTTGTTATTTTTGAGGCATTTTGAAGCTAAGGTTCCCTGCCCAGATCATTGCCGCAGAGATGCTGAATTAGGTGCGAGGAGGCAGCAGCACACAGGGATTGTAATATGGAAGCACTTTCAGGCCATGCTGCCGAGTGTTTGGCCCGGGCTGTCCAGATAATAGTGATACGATGAGGCGAAAATCGAAACAACTTCGTCTGGTAGCAGAGCAGTGCAGCATAATGCAATCTGTCTTCGGGAGCAAACAGGAAAAGCTCTGCGGCGTCCTCGTGACGCGGAGCCGCGGAGCCTATGTTTGCGTGTGTGTGTCAACCAGTGTCATCAATTTCCGTCTCAGCCTCTTGTCAGCGAGTTTCGGTCCTCACATCCTTCTTTTCTGTCCTCCACCTACCTCTCTCTCAGAGAGACAGAGCGAGAGAGAGAGACCTAAGTCAACGGACTGCCTGCTAACCGACTGCCCACATACTGCTGGAATCCCTCTCGGACAGGTGAAGACAGTGGTGAGATCCTAAATGGTTTACTAAGAACATAAATTACGTAATCAACTTGGAGGGAGAGAGAGTGGTGTAAAATTAACTTTGTGCGGCGTCATTGAGAACAACAGTCGTACTATTGAGGACGATTCGAGGATTTGTAAGGGGTTAGGAGGAGGAGGTCTCGGTTATGACTTGCCAAAAAGTGCCCCCTGGTGGAAACTCCCCGCTGGGGGACGAATGTGTCCGCGTGTGTGTGTTGTCACTCAGGGCTGGCCTCTACTGTATGGTCTTTTACAGGGTTAAGTCTGAGCAAAGATTGATGCAATGTTGGTCTACCTGCCGCTGTGTTGACTCAGAGTTACCAGCCTGCCAGCAGCCAGAGTCTTCGCTCTCCTCCCCGGCTGGTTGGCAGGAACATCCGCGTTTTGGTGTAGAGACATTCAAAGTCGCTGTTGTTGGGAGAAAAATCTTGTTCTTTACATCAGCAAGGCACCATCGTCCAACGGCGACTGCCATTATGTAACAGCGGCTCGGTGGTCAACTGGGCTGCGGGTTGTGCTGTGGTTTCATTGGCCCATTTTCAGCGCATACGCAGGCATGAAACAGTGACCTATGAATCAGGACCCCTGTGACCAGACGGCCACAGACCCCTGGCAAACGCCCCTCTTTTTGTGTGGAGACGATAGATATATGACATAAATCAGGCAGATGAATGCGTGTGTATTTTCTGTTGCAATTTTTAAAACAACAAAGTCGTCACAAAAGGCAGATTTTTCGGCCTGTGTCCAGATAGCACGAGTTAAAAGTCACTGTCACTGCGTGTTTGTCTCGTGTTCCCTATCATCATCCCCATGTATTCGTGATAAACTGTCACCCCGCACAAACACAGAGAGTAATTTTTACACCCAGGAAGAAAGCATCCGCAAAACCAACATGTGAGAAGGAAATTAGCTCAGGATTTGTTTCCTTTGCCACGTGAAAAACCAAAAATAGTCTCGTTTAGATTTTCTACCTCAATCTCAGAATTATGAGAGCAGTTTGATGACAATGAAAGTTCAGACAATTGAGTGCTGTGTTGCGCAGTAAGAAAATCACATCTAAAAATCAGCACCACAAGAAATACCAAGCGAGACACCAAGACCAAATCAATAAATCAGAGTTGACAGGTTGGAAACAGGTGAAGGTGTGTGAGCAGCCCGCTGATGGATATAGAAATATAGATACGCATGTTAATCAATTCCGAGGGAAATTCCAGAATTTCAATTTGATTTGTGTTGTACTTCTCTCATACCACTTCATAACACTTGGTTCAGAGCATGCAGCCTCAGACTTCCTCAATCCAGACAATTGTTCAAATTTGAAACATTGGAAATTGAGGTTTTGTTCAGAACTGCAGGTGAGATGGGAGAAGGAGCAGCTAAGTTATTTTGAACACTCAAAGTCAGTCTGAGTTTAACCTCTGGGGGAGACAGTAGTAGAACATGGAGGTGTGCCGTGTTGGATGGACAAAAGGCCCCCAAGAGGGCGAGGCCAGGCAAACACCGGTCTGCCCTGTAAATGTGGGCCACTGCACGTCAGAGTTTGGCTGACGGGGGGGAGCAGGGCCTCTGTCAGGAGTCAGGGTTGTTGGGCTGTTGTCTGTTTGCTGTGTACACACTCGGGGGCTCGTGCTCTGTGTGTGGGTGGTTAACAGTTAACAGAGGGGATGCTGGGTCATCACCCTGTGTGGACACATTGTTACCGCGCAGATAATTCGGTTTAAAATAGCAAAGTGCCCTCCACCACACACCAGAATATTACTTTGGACTGTCCACGTGTGTTCATGTGTGCATGTGCGTGTGTTTGCGCCTGCTGCTGGAATAAGAAATGGTGGCAAATGTGATGACGCTTGAGGAAAAAAATCAGACTTTTCCCTCAGTGGGACAGTGTGTTGTTGGCATCAGCGCTAAAACCAAAATGGCCCATGCGCTGCAGTGCTTTGGAATCAGATCGCAGTCAGAAAAACATTGTGAGTGGATCCCACATGTAAACCAGCTGAGCGGCCTCCAGTTTAAAAATAAACCGAGAGCCAGACAACAATAACAGGAGTCCAGCCACGGCCTTGTCCGAGGCAGGTCATCTGTCGCGCTGACCCCTTCCTCTGTTTGGTCACAGGTTCAGTTTGAAATTCCTGGATATGATTTAGCTTTATATTCAGGCTTTGGTAGATGTGATCACTGTGACCTGGACGGAGGAAATCACGCTCGATGCTTCACAGTGACGTCACGTCAAAAACGAGCGGATTGTAATATCTGCTAATTGTCGTTCACTCATAGAGGGAACGCTACAGCTTTCATCAGGAGGCTGATCAAACACAGAGGTTAATCATTGATGACGGGGAGCGTATAAAGTCCCTCGACCCTCTGATCCTCCCCTCACTCTTTGTCCAGTCGCAGACAGAGCAGAAGACGGCAAGGCTGAAGCACAGCTGGTGAAGCAGCACTCAACTTCAACCACATCCACAGCATGAAAGTACTAATCACCTTGGTCCTCGTCCTGATCGCCGTCTGGGTCCCCGCTGGATGTGAGAACGTATCTGACGCCGACCCAGACTTGCACACAGAAAGCCATTCTAGCTTTGCTCCCCTGGACGACGTCCGTCTTCTGGCAAATGGTCTCCTTCAACTCGGCCAGAGCCTGCGGGACTTCGTGCAGAAGACAAAGACGCAGATCAATGACATCGTCCACAAGCTCAACATCTTCGACCGCTCCTTCTATCAGCTGTCGGTCCTCACCAGCGAGATTAAGGAGGAGGAGGAGGAGCTGAGGAAGACCACAGTGGTGTTGAAGAACAAAAATGAGGAGATCCGGAGCATGTCGGTAGAGATCAACTCCAAGGTGGAGACGATCCTGGAGGACAGGACCCAGCTGCAGAGCAAACTGGAGGTGCTGGAGGAGAAGCTCAGCAGTCTCTCACAGGGGCTGGTGAGCAGCCAGCAGGTGGCACAGATCAGCGGGCTGAAGGTACGTCTTCCTCCATTACCACGGGAACCTGCGACACAAACAGATATTCCGATGGAAACTTTTTTCTTGTGTATCATCAGGAACCGGCAACATTTCAGTATAATACGCTGATAAATCATCAATTATTTTTGTAATTGTACTCAACCATCTGAGAAATTTTAGTCCCATAATATTGAGGAAAACAAACATTCCAACAAGCTACTTAGTTGCTGTATTAGTTTTGTTCGTGACCGTCAGTTTGAATAAATAAGATATGTCCGTCCACCCTGAGCAGGAGGTGATCCACACTCAGGAGCGCAGCATCACCGAGCTGTTGAGAGCAGTGAGAGAGCAGAGCGAGCAGCTTGGCCAGCAGAGGATGAAGATCAGAACTCTTGAGGAGAAGGTATTCATCCATCCAAGGCCGTTTTCGGCCTCATTTTCTCTGATAGTGTGTAAGCAGTGACGGATTGCTCAGGCTGACCTTGTTAGGAGAGAGGTGATTAGATGCCGTCAGACGGTGCTGTTAGATGATGGTAGAATACACGGTGCACGGTATAATTAAGGTCCAAAGTATGAAAGAGAAACTAAAATGACAGAGGAGTCTCAGCATATTTTTGTCATTGGCAGTTTGCATAGTACACAGCAAATATGACACTTTTGGAGCACAACGGCACACATCTGTCGTGCATTTATGTATTGGTGGAGATTGTGCAGCAAGTTTTTGAGATAATAATCGTGAAATTTGTCTGTTTGTCATAGTGTCCCAAATTGTCCTTTTCAGTTTTCTGCAAACACAGCTGCTCAAGATACGCTGGAGAGAATGCCTGAGGTCTTCGACACTGCAGAACCCACACTGACCCTGTTCCCCACCTCCAACTCCACCAGCAAGGCCTCCATTACCGGTACGAGGTGTCGGGAAAAGTGTCATAATTGCAGATTCGCCGGGCAGTGACCCAGCAGCTCTCCAAGCAGGGCCGCTGCTGAACAGACCTTCACCTCTCACGTTATGTAACCGTCCTCTTATCAGACCTCCCACCGGACTGCAGCGAGTTGTTCAACTCTGGGGAGCGAGTGAGTGGAGTTTACGCCATCAGGCCCAATGGGACCGAGCCCTTCCTGGTTTTTTGTGACATGAGCAAAGGTACCATGATGGCAGCACCACTCAGAGATACATCGCCAAAGCCTCACAGAAGGGCTGATGATCTCCATCTTTCTACTCCCTCCCCTTTAAGATTACGGAGCAACAGTCATCCAGAGACGAAAAGACGGCGATGTGAATTTCGACCAAACCTGGGAAAAATACGAAAACGGCTTTGGAGATCTTCGCGGTAAGACCCTTCCAATGTTGTTCCACCAAATAAAATGTAGATCCAGGATATCCATGCGGGTTTAGTTTGGCTGCAGAGGCAATCTTGTGGTTTGTAGTCTGAGTCTGAATCTTTTTGTTGTTGAATTGTCTCTGGAGTTTCAACTTCTCGCAAGTAACGCACTACCCTGACCTCAAAATGATCAATGTGTACCGCAGGAGAGTTCTGGCTGGGCCTCAGGAAGATCCACGTCCTGGCAGATCAGGGCAGCTCTGTGCTTGATATTCAGCTGGAGGATTGGAAACGGGACAAGAGCTTCATCAAATATAGCTTTCAACTCCAAGGCCCAGAAAGCAACTACGTCATTCACCTCACGCATCAGTCTGGCGATCTGCCCGACCCGATGAGCAACAACACGGGCATGATGTTCTCCACCAAGGACAGGGATAACGACAACCACCTGGAGTTCAACTGTGCCCAAAGCTACACAGGTATGGTTGATGAATTGTGAAAGTAACTGCAAAATGAGAAATATGCTTGTATCAGCGACGCCATGAATGGTATTGTTCATTTTGAACAGAGTTTAACATCTTCATTTCCCAGGTGGGTGGTGGTTTAATGCCTGTGGAGACACCAACCTCAATGGGAAGTACTTCCCCTTGAGAATGAAAGGGCGAGCAGATCGCAAGAGAGGGATCCAGTGGAAGCCAGGCCGGAGAACGTCTCACTCCCTCAGGTTCACTCAGATCTCCATTTACCCGGCAGCAGCGGCCACACCCGCCGCCTTCCTCTCCCCCACCTCCACAGATACTTCAGAATCCGACGTCATCCTCTGAAGGTAGCGCAACAAATGTCTGTGGGATTGTTCAGAACAAAAAGTGGAAGTGCTTCCTCTTGGTTGCCATGATTTAAAGAGGCCTGGACACGTAGAGCAATACTCCCCAATAAATTCCAGTACAATGATACCACAAACCACATAGAATGTGACAAAAACATCCCAGACACTGAACAAGCCCCAGAAACGGTTCAGCCTGTGTGTGTGTGTGTGTGATATAAGCAGTGGAAGGTTACAATCACACAGATTTTCGATAACAATGAATTTCAGACCAAACTTCCATCCCTGTCATCTTGATGCTCCTGTACTGTAAATACTGTTTTGTATAGCTTATTTTTATTTAACTTAAATGTGCGTTTAAAGTTACAAAGATCTGACCCGGGTGTCGCAATACACCAAACACTGCAAGGGTGTCATTATCAGAAGTCGTCTGGTGGAGGTCGATGCCCTTTGCGCTCCACCAGGTTTGGTGTTGGCTAATCTCTTCCCAAGCAAACACATCAGGCGCCAACTTCCGCCGCCAAGACTGAGCAAGTGAATTAACATGATGTGTGTTTTCGTTGTATGTATGCTGCACTGAAGAAGAGTGATATTATTATGACGTGAGGAAAATAATATCTTTGCTATCCCGACTGTTGCTGGACCTGTGGCCTATCAATAAACACTAGAGGGCAGCACTGTTCTGCTCCTTGAAGACTTCGGCCTCTCCTTTTGGTTGCATAACACGATTCCTCTCACAGGTTCCACTCTCAGATAACTCAGCTCATTGATGAGTGAGATGTGTGGGAAAAACAGTGATTCGGATAGTGACTCTGTAACCGCGGCACTGTTGCTCACTCTCCTCTTAAACACCCTGCAGACCCCTCGGGGTGATGCCCGGCAGCTATGACAGTGATCCCAGTGCACATGTGTAAAGGAGTGTCTTCCGTTACTCCCGCTACCACTGCACATGCAGTGCACAGTTTGAAAGGTTATTTTGGGCTACACGCTGTCTGAAATAAGGGGAGGAGTCAAGACCCCCCTGTCCCCCCTAAGCTTACCCTCTCTTGTTCTCCCTCTCTGAGTGCCGTTTCTCCTCAATGGGCAGGGGGGCTCCCTCAGAACAACAGGTTCCTCAGCTTCTCTGCACGCGTTGTCTCTGCTTGAGTCCTCCTTGGGGTAAAATGGATGGCAGTCCTCTGCAGGTGCTGACTATCCCCACCGCCCCTTACCCCGATCAGAGGCCAGGCACCAGCGGTCTGAGGAAAAAGGTCTACGTCCTCCAATCCAGGAGGTACTACCTTCACAACTTCATCCAGAGTATCTTCTCCTCAATTGACCTACGTGATCGCCAGGGGTCAACCATGGTGGTGGGTGGCGACGGTCGCTTCTTCAATCAAGCTGCTATTGAGGTCATTGTGCAGATGGCAGCTGCCAACGGGGTCAGTGTCACCATGTGTTTGGGTTTACTTACCTTGTGTGTATTTGTTGGTGCATGCCAATGTTTGCTGCTGGCGTATGCAGGTGTCTGTGTGCACATGTGTTAAAAGATCTCCACCTGCAGGTCAGAGAACGTAATTACGTGTCATTTGCTACCCTAACCTGATGTCCGTATTGTCGCACGAGCTGTTGTTAGATCATGGACCAAGAGGAAACTTTGATGTTCCAACACAAGTTTGCACTAACAAAGTTTGCAAATCAACTGCCTTTGAGCAAATATATTTGTCAATATTTGAGAACATCTCTATTGGTTACACATTCATCAACACAAGTTTTGTCGTCATCATCAAATTGTCAATAAACCTCTAGTGTAAATGTTGTTTTTGTTAGCAGCTCGCCTCATACAATGACTTTTTTCTTTTCTTTATTTGTGTTTTAGCAAATGTGGAGTTCCAATATTACAGGAATTAGCATATGAAAATGTGAGGCCACGGGTGGTTCTTTTTTTTTTGTCAGGCAGGGGGTTGACTGTTGCCTTGCAGTTCTAAAAGCAGGTAACTAATGCTGTGCTGGAGTCAGGCCTCTGTGTCTTGAAATAGAAGCCTGTGAGCCATGTTTTGTTATGGACGCCCCTGCCAGCGGCACTTCTGCGCTGTCTGTAGTTACCGAGCTTAAATTAATCATCGCACTGCTGCTACTTCTTTTGCGTCTGTCGGTTTCCCAGACATAGGCCCCACTTAGCTGGATTTAAATAAGTCACATATGATATAACACCGACCTGGTGTGTTTGAACCACTGCCCGTTCAATGAAACTCAATTCCCACTTACTATTTAGGAGAAGCATGACACAGAAAACCAGTGGCATCCCTCGGCCCCTCCCCAACTCAAATATATTAAGATACACACTTGTGGCCACTCACGCATGCACACCTGTGTGACATTTACTCAGGTGGGTCGTCTGATCATCGGACACCATGGGATAATGTCAACTCCTGCCATCTCCTGTGTGATCAGGAAATACAAAGCCATCGGCGGCATCGTCCTCACAGCCAGTCACAACCCTGGCGGGCCAGATGGAGACTTTGGCATTATGTTTAATACTGCAAATGGAGGTATGGTAACTGGAGAGGAGGAAGCATGCAGGGGAATATGCCATGGTCCAAATAGTGTTATGAAAGAAGTCAGGCAGACGTTAAGCAAGGCCGCTTAGATTGTAAACATATATGTGTCGCACTGGCTCTTCTTATCTTGAACAATGTCTAGTGTGGCAATCAGCATGCGTGCTTGCTGCATAGGTCCAGCCAAAGAAGCCGTCACAAACAAGATCTTTCAGATCAGCAGAACCATTGAGAAGTTTGCTATCTGCCCTGAACTCAAAGTGGACCTCACAACCGTGGGCAAACAGATGTTTGACCTGGAGAACAAGTTCAAACCTTTCACAGGTGAGGCGCAGCAGAACAATGTGTGAGAAATATTTTAGGAATTGCACATTTGACCAGTTTTAAGAGCCTGTGTTATCCTCGCACACACTGAGAAGTCATCTAAGCTGAAAACTTAATGAGTTCAAAAAAATTTGATTCCTGTTTCACTTTTTTTTTTTTTTTTTTTTTACAGTGGAAATTGTGGACTCAGTGGAGTCCTACGCTAACCTTTTGAGGAATATCTTTGACTTTGCTGCTTTAAAGGAGTTGCTGTCGGGCGAGAGCCACATTCGAGTCAGATTTGATGCCATGCATGGAGGTGAGACTGCTCCCGCCTGTGGTGTTTCACTATCTTACACACGCAGAAATTGTACCAGTGCTGTAATTAAACCGGTAATGCGTAATCAGCACCAACATGTCCGACAGAACGTCTCCCTTGTTCTCCTTGAGTCAAAACTCGAGTGATTGGAGGCGTTGTGGTTGGCGTGTGGGCTAGACATGTGTTTGTGTGAGGTATGTCCTCAAGGGAGAAGAACAGGAACAAGGGCTGTTTGTGGCCACGCAAAGAATCTGTTTGCCTGCTCACAGGGAGGACACGTCTGCAAGGCGCGCGCCAATTGTTTATTTCAGAGCACCATACTTGCTAGAGACATTTCGCATGTCCCAAGTAATAAAACTGAAATTAAACCTGGCACCGATGACTCCTCACACCTGTGGCATCAAGACATGTGGTGGCACCCTGACAGGAGCTCTCAGCAATCTTCAATTCCAATATGGAATTTGTTTTCATAACAAATCTTCTGTAGCTTCTGCCTACGGGACCTTCCTCTATTTTGGTCAATCACAGGCGCCTAAGGGGTCAAAACACAGCTGCATTAATCGGGTTTCATAATATTTTGAATGGGCTGGAACATTAGATGAGGCAGAGCACCACTGCCTCGGTGCCATGTCTCGCAACTATCCTGTCTTCTCCCCCTAGTGGTAGGTCCGTACGTCAGGAGGATATTCTGTGAGGAGCTTGGCTGTCCTGCCAATTCTGCAATAAACTGTGTCCCTCTGGAGGACTTTGGCGGTCAACATCCAGATCCCAATCCCACCTGTGCTGTGGATCTGGTTGACAGCATGAGGGACGGACATTATGACTTTGGCGCTGCATTTGATGGCGATGGGGTGTGTACTGTAAAATCATTCAAATTATTAAAGTTGAAATATGCCAAATACCCTAACCACCAGACAAGGAATGTACAAACGACTGGTCCCTCGTTTGACCTCTAACCCCCAGTCTGTTTGTGTGTCTCCCCAGGACCGTAACATGATTCTTGGTCAGCATGGCCTCTTCGTAACCCCATCTGACTCCGTGGCTGTGATTGCTGCCAACATCTTTTGCATCCCGTACTTTCAACAAACTGGGGTGAGAGGCTTTGCCCGCAGTATGCCCACCAGCACAGCTTTAGACAGGTAAGGCGAGGGTATTTGCCTCCCCATGTGAGAGGTTTTAAGTCCCCTACAGATGCTAGGATGCTTCCGTGCAGACAATATTTCGTTTATCACTGTTTCTGAGGGATTACTTTCATATTTCTTTGTGGCATTTCCTACAGAGTAGCTAAGGCAACGAAAATAGAGCTATATGAAACTCCCACTGGGTGGAAGTTCTTTGGGAACCTAATGGATGCCGGCCTGCTGTCTTTATGTGGAGAGGAAAGCTTTGGTACAGGTAGGGAGCAGTTTCTGCCCAGCAGTTCACCTCCAGCACAGTTACTGGTTAATTCACTGTCTGTAAAAAGATGGCAGGAAGAAGCACAGCCAGCTGTAAAGTCCAACCTCTCTGCTCTTGCTAGGTGGCGACCATATTCGTGAGAAAGATGGGCTCTGGGCTGTGCTGGCATGGCTCTCCATCCTGGCTGTGAAAAGACAAAGTGTGGAGGACGTTCTCAGGCAACACTGGCTGAAGTTTGGGAGAAATTATTTTACCCGGTTAGAGCTAACATAGCACATGCAAGATAAATGTACGTGTACACATGTATGACTCCACTGACCACTGATGCAATGGTCGAGGCAGCACAGAAAATACCACATCCATACATACCACACCCAGCTGTCCAATCAACAAGTGCTGGAGGAGTAACACGTTGCTGTGTGTTGTTTGTGTTGTTGGATCCAGATTTGACTATGAAGATGTGGATATTGACGCAGCGTGCGAGATGATGGAAGATTTGGAGATCATGATTGCAGACAAGTCGTTTGTCAAGCAGCGATTTGCAGTGGGAGACATAATTTACCAGGTGGAGAAAGCAGACAGCTTTGAGTACGCGGACCCCGTAGACGGCACCATCACTCGGAACCAGGTACAGTAATAACACGTCAATTAGATGAAGATGCCGAGGTCCCTGCCCTGATATGTAGTGATGATGATGGTTCCCCCGGGATCTGTTGGCCTCACAACGAGACCAACGTGGCGGAATGTTTGTCCTATCGTGGCTGCAGGGCCTGAGGATCATCTTCTCTGACGGATCTCGGATAATCTACAGGCTGAGTGGGACTCGGAGTGAGGGCGCAACAGTTCGGATTTACCTGGACAGCTATGAGAGAGAGCAGATTTACGAAGATGCGCAGGTATAAAACTGAGTCTTGAGACTTAAATAAACCAATTAGGTAAAACAGCCAAAAAAATGTATCAGCTTTATCCCACAGTGATCATTCAATGTTATACATCATATGGATTTGTGTTTTCCTGTTGCCTCTATAACGATGGATTTTGAAGTTCAGTAATTTGGCGTTATTAAAAAACACAATTACCGGTACTCAATCAAGAGTAACATGTGTTCTGTGTGGGAGCTTGTGATGTGTAATTTGATCTGTGTTCGGGACAGGTGATGCTGGCACCCCTGGCAACTATCGCGCTAAAGATATCGCAGCTCCATCAGAGGACGGGCAGAAGTGGCCCATCAGTCATCACATGATTTTTTTCCCATATGTTCCCTTATGTCGCCCCACCCCCCTTCTTGCCTCCCCAAAGTGATGCCCCTTATTCTCTTTGTTTTGCTTCCTGTTATATAGCATGGCCTAGCAAAGTTTTCTACACACACTGTTTAAATGTTGTATGTATTACTTACCTGTGTCGACAGATAATTGCATTTTAGCTACACAATGAACTGTAATCCTCATTGTGCAACATCAAAATGCTGTTTTGTATTATTGTTTTATTAAGTGTACTAACAGAGTTGTATTTCTTTTTGTTTCTTCTTTTTGTTTTTGTTTTTTTACAATGGCAATAGAGGAGGGTGTAATGAATATGGGTCCTGTATAACCTCTGTCTTTAACATTGCAAACTCCATTAGTCGGACATTCATAGAGTGCATTATTTTTAGCAGTGGGTGACAGGCTTCATGTAATTGTGTTTCAACATTCCTGGTGATTGGAAACGGAAATACTGTGCTGACAAGATATTAAACTTGACATCCTGGCTAAAAATGTCTCCTCTCATGGGAAGTATTCTTAATGGCTTGTTGCCGTGCTGTTTAACAGCATTAAGATATGCACATTCAATGTCTCTGTTGTCCCCTTTGTCTTTATGGGGTTTATCAGTAATGGACTTACTTCATCAACGATCAGATTTCCATCCAGATGGGCTGCTGCATCTGATGACACTTGGGTTATCTGTGTAATAACCAATTCCATGAAAGACGCATTCCTAAACCTGCATATTAAAAGCAAAAGCACCAATGTGAAAGGTGCATCAAAGGAACAGATGAGTAACGCATGTGCATACTTCATGTGCGTTATTAACAAAAACACGCTCAAATGAAGTTTGTTGTTCTTTCTGGTGGAATGTGAAATTGTCCTCTTTCTTTGTAACTGTAGATGTCCCTCCCTCATTTAGGATGATGGGTTAGACTACGGGACGCACGGGCGAAACTGCCTGGGAAGTATTTCTGCCAATTGTCTTTCATAATTTCGGAAGGGAATGGCATGAAGGATGTTATTGATTGAAACAGCATTCCCGCTGCAGTTGGTATGCCCGTATTCTACCGCTGTACTATCGCTTTTAGGCGTGGAGCAATGACTCACCAGAGAATCCAGCCTTACAGCCACAGCACACCCATGAGTAAATCTAAACAACACATTTCAGAGACTCCCTCCGCTTGGATGCGTATCTAGTACCAAGGGAGGTGTAACAATGAGAGTAGAGAACAAAATACGTGATAACTTCAGCTTATTCATAAGGCACATACATCGTTGTTGTATGTTTAGTATTCATGGTGGGGTTTTTTTCATTTGCGCCTCCCTTGTGTCTCGCAGATTCTATACTTTTCCCGGCACAGGAAATAATAATAAATACGTACAACGCTGGGTAATCTGGGGTGTTATGATTATCAACATGCTGCTGGATGAGAATATTGAAATAACTGTACCTTTAACAAGGTCACGTGACAGGTAGAGGGAAGTAGGAAGTGCGAGAACGGGAGCCTCGGCACATAAACAATACTCCACACACAAAAGAGGGCCGCCGCTTTTTAGTCGAAATGGCCGGAATTAAAGGTAATTAAACGTTATATAGGAATGTGTCAACGAATCCACGGCAGATTTTTTCGTTGAGACGGCGGTTTTCCCCCAAAGACATTACGTGATTGGCTTTTACTTTTTGACCAGTGCGGTTGCTGAATCACCGCGAAACCTGTCGCGTTCGTCTGTCCTTAACACAGTTTCAACTTCAGGCTGTCAATGCTTCGTTTCGCTTCAGCGAAAATGTCTGTAGTATCTGTGTCTGACCTTGGTGTCCTGTCTTACAGCACTCGTTGGATTGTCTTTTAGTGGCGCCATCGGCCTTACATTCCTCCTGCTGGGTTGTGCGCTGGAGCAGTATCAGTAGGTTATGCTTCTTGTCAGAAAACATCAAAACACTTTATGGATATGCTCTACTACCAGTTTCCTCCTGATGTTTCTCCTCCTCTAGAGTGTACTGGCCCATGTTTGTCTTGATGTTTTATGTATTGAGCCCCATCCCCACCTTCATATCCCGACGCCTGAGCTACGACACAGACTCCAGCAGTAACGCCTGCCGGGAGCTGGCTTACTTCTTCACCACTGGGATCGTGGTCTCAGCTTTCGGCCTGCCTATCGTTCTCGCCCGCAACAGCACGGTAGGATTCATTCAGTTTTGTTTTAAAATTTTATTAATGTTTGTCAGAAGTAAATCAGTTGGGAGTTGTGCCAAAAAAAAGCGATTTGATTGTCCTGCACCAGGATATATAGCACAGACACATTATTTTTACAATTAGCCTTGAATCATCAGCTGAAACTGTGATAATATAAATCTGATAAATGTGTTTTGACTTGGAATTGCAGAAATGGTGCTGTTCTTGTCCTAGAAATACATAACTCCAATGTCTCAACTTGCGTGTGCGTGTCGAAGAGTGTAAGAGGTACACCATAACACTGTGCAGCACGAATTGTAATTGCTGTGCTATCGCATTGTGTCTCCTCTTCACAGATTCAGTGGGGTGCCTGTGCTCTGGTGATGAGTGGCAACGCTGTCATCTTCCTCACTATCCTTGGATTCTTTTTCGTCTTTGGAGGCAGCGATGACTTCAGCTGGGAGCAGTGGTAGACGGGGCCTAAACTGTGGATGTGTAGACGCTTGCATGCATGGATGGACGGATGGATGGTTGGAGAGTTCATTGAACAACGGTTAATGGAGGATGTCTCCTGCAGTTTGTTGAAGACCGATGCTTGTGTGTGTGTGATCCGCAACGTAATTTTATTGCGAGGGTTGCGGTCTGCACTGTGTAGCCACTGTGCCTTGTGTGAGGGATCAGAGACTCTCTTATGCAAATATCCCTCTTATTGTCCTTTTTTCACCACAAAAAACCTTTATTTTAACCGCTGTTGTATTTGTTCCAGCCCCCATACTGCTCAGCTGACTACATTTGTCTCCTTATGCGCTATGCCCCCATTAGTCAATATTAAATGTAATGGCCCAGCTACAAGTCTTTCTGCTTATCAGTTCATGCTTTGAGGCAGAGTAGCTTTGCTGAAGTATGGCTAGTTTAAAAGAGTAACATTTGTTGTATTTCCAGTCTAATAACAACATAAATTATTTCCTGTTTTCCTCACAGAGCAAAGATGTGATATTGTGTTGTACAAGGTTTTGTTTTTCTTTATATTTGTCTGCAAGTCTCACATTATATTCTGGTTCGGTTGTTTACATTCTCACCAAAGATCATTGTCAACTGCACAATGGGGCATGTACATCATTGAGCTCTGTATTTGACATGTGCTGTGCAACTACACTGTAGTGAATTATCATTGCCGGCAGGAAACATCTTCCATGTAGGCAGCATGTCACAGGCTCAATATTTGAGTGACATTTTTCCATTCTGAATGTTACATGGATGTGTTTTTTTTTTTTTTTTTTTTTACATCTGTTTTGGATGGTTTTGGACTTCATTGAGACATTCATCCCTAAGTGCTGATCATATGCACTATGTGTCTCAATTTTAAAACAATAGCATTTGGGTTTTGAATCAACCAAATTGTACTAATCATTACCTGTAACATTTCATTATGTGGCGCAACCTCTAGTTCCTTTCCCTTCATTACACTTTGCAATCAGTCTCTCCATTAACATGATGTAATTGCTTTTATCCCTATATACATGTGCCAGTATGTACTTGCGTGCAAAATACACTTCAGAACTGACATACTCTCCCTAACTAGCTGATTTCATGCTGACAAAAGAGACAAATCCTTATCTTCCTTCTGAATATTTGACACTGGCGACCACATTTTGTTTGTAACACCGATTAAAGCTCTGTGTAGTGAAACAAATACACTCCCTGTGTCTCTGCATCTGTTGAAGTGATGCTGTGCTAACCCAAATGGAGCCAATGGGTGGTTAAATCAATCAGTGGGTTTCATCTGGCTTCAAACTGCCTGTTAACTCGACAGAAACACCTCAGTTTGGGCATCATCTCTCCAACAGGGTCTGTCCTGTCTTTTCATCGGGTGAGGCAGTCACTGTTTTCATGATATTCTCTCTGAGGTGATGACATGCACAAGCTAGTGCAGCACACTGATGACATCACCTGGTTGTGGGAGGCGGCACGGCCTCAGAGTTTGCTTCAAGTAAACAACTGCCTTTTAAAACTTCTCAGCATCTCTAAATACAAAAGCTTTGATTGTGACGACAGCCAATTGTTTTTATCTCTTAACAAGGAGTGACAGATAATTTCCCCACAGATCAATGCGTCAACGTCTCTGATTCATACTCCAGTTGTAATTGCAGTAAGGACCACTTAGTATTCAAATTGTACTTGGATGCATCGTAACTCAACCATGTGTTATATCAACCCTGAGTGGTTTGATTTGATTTTTGTTTATCAGTTTTGGGTAAGCACTGAAGCTGTCAATTTGCATGCTGATGAGGACAGGTCACGAATGAAAAACAAACTCTAAAAATTAATCAAACAGGGTGCATTTGCTCCTCTAAACAGGAGTACACATCGCAAATAAATGACGTTTAGCTGAGGAAAAACTCAGCCGCCAAACCTCTTCTGCTAGCAATTCGGAGCCCATGAAAAGAAAACCTCTGAATGGACACACATGACACAAAGCAGTGTGCGTTGTTGCCACAGAGATGCAGCTGCTGAAAGCACAGAAAATGCCACATCTCTGACATGTTTGAGACAGAATACAACTCAGTGAATGTGGAGATGTATCTTTGCTGTTCAAAACAGCATAAACAGAACATCTAATTAGATTTCATGCTGCAATATAAGGAATAAGCGATAGTTGGCAATGCCCAGGCTTTAAGCTTTGACCAGCTCACCAACCTGAGGATGAGATGAAATGGAGCCCTTGTGAATTGTTGTCTGGAAATCCTGCGACATGATTTGTTTACCATTTGGGGGAAGCATCCCCCCAAGCAGGATATTACATCCACCAAGGCTGTGCATCAATTTTAGTAAAAGCAAAGTAGAAAACACCTCGGGACTGAACTGAAAGACAGTCCTCTAGCCGAGCTCAGATTCCCAGACGTGATCGAAACAAATGCACGAAGGTGAGATATAGTGCTTCTTACTAAAAACAGACAGGTGTGCCGGCGGGAAGACTTGCTCAGATGTGTGAATGTTTCCCTCAGAGCAATCATTAGTTAATTATTTAACTATTCACTTCGGGATTAAACACTAGGCATGAGACTGATTTGTGAAATAAAAATATCACTGAAAATAGATGTGGATCTCCACTAAGGGACAGGTAGTAGTAGACAATGAGTTATTTTACTCCAGAACTTGGGTTGAAAGATACATAGGTCACCCTGAGAACAGGTACGACAAGCCAACATTAACATTCACTCCATCACGTTTATAATCACATTGCAGAGTTGTACCACAACGAAGCAATTAAAAGTGAATATATTCAAGTTACTCCTAAAATAACATACTGCAGCATCCAGCGAGCCCCCAGTGACTTAAGTCAAGGACAGCAGTAATGGTTGGAGCAGCAACATGGTTTCTGAAGCACCCTGGGGAAGTCTGCACAAGGCTGCAAATACTGTGTGTGAGTGTGTGTGTGCACACTATATGCAGACACATACAACATGCATACGTTACAACATACATACAATATGCATATGTTACAAACACAAGTCCATGTATCTCCTGTTTCTGCCAAGTTTTGATTTTAGCTATTTCTCTATTTCTATTTGTCTATTCATTTAATTTCCGCTGGAGTAACGATATTTCTATTTTGCTTGTGATACATGGACATATGCGCATCATCCATCCGTCCATACATACATATATACATACATACATACATACATACATACATTCATACATACATGTGCCTATCTACCTTTTCATTGTTTTTCTCCAAACCATTATCTGTTATATTTTATTCCCATCTAAAAATTCATTTTCTGGAGTCATGTTTCTAAAACCGTATCTGATTGAGAGTGAATGAGAGCGAGAGAGAGCGAGAGAGAAAGAGAGAGAGAGACAGAGAGAGACAGAGAGAGAGCGAGAGAGAGAAAGAGAGAGATAGAGAGAAAGAGAGAACGGTACGGTGCGGTGCGGTGCGGTGGGGGGCGCACTCACCTTGCACCGATTGGCAAACGGGCCGTCTTGCGTGTACGCGGGCCGGAGCCAATCATCTCACCGGGGAGGAGAGGCAGCGCGAACGGTCCGGACGGAGCCGACTAAAAGGGCGATCAAGCGGCATGCTGGCGACCGGGCTGCGGTACTCGGCCAGCGGACGGCAGGAGCGACAGCAGCCACACGGCGCCGGAGCAACGCTGGTAAGCGTCCGACGCCGCCGATCTGACATGCGGTCCCGCGCTGCTGTCGGGCCGGTCTGTCTCCCGCCAAACTGCTTTATAGGGAGTTTCTCCTCCCACCGCGACAGCACCGATTCAAAGCCCAAGTTCCCCGGTGCACATTTGTGTTCTGCCGCCTCTTTTATCTGTTATCTCACGGGAAACCTGATATTCCGTCTAATATTCGGAACTGCCGTGAGAGCTCCCTTGACTCAGTCTTTGTGTTCATCTCATCAGCGTTGTAAGACTTTCTGAACATCAGTTTCGCTTTGTTTACGGCCAGTTTTGTGTCTGTTTGGTCTCTAAACCATGTCTGGACCTGAGCCGAACATCGAGACGGGGTTTCATGAGGTGACGAGGCAACTACTCTGTGCAACTTAAAAATTGGGAGTTGTTTTCAAAGCAGAGTGGAGACAGGAGTTGAACATCTACCCGTAGGGTACCTTAGGTGTTGTGCAGGCTTGGGAAAATGTTGACGTAATTTCCTATCTGATGTAGTAAGCTGACAAAGCAAAGAGTCTATCAGTGGTACATGATGATGGAAGTCTCCCACAAACATTAAAGGAAGTGTCAGCCACTCCGCTCTTTCCGCAATAAATCAATTTCCATTTGGAAATGAGGCCTGGAGTCAAATGATGTCAGGCCCAGCCATGGAGGATGAATAGCACAAGTTGTAAAAAAAGCATTTTCAACCCGTGCATCTTTGGTCAAGCCACAGCATCTTTGATCAATCTGCTTTTAGCCATTAAACAATTATTTTACAGCCCTGGGACAGGCAGACATTTATTTCTTTTCTTTCAAATCTTTCACCTGAGCACCAAAGATGGGTAAATGAATTCCCTTCCAACACCATCTTATCTGCACATGATCAAAGATCTCCAAGACTGGCTTTAGGGACATGGGGATATATACCCAATCGTGTGTGTAAGGTGTTTCATAAGCCTCAAAAAACAATAATGCAGTTTTTGATTCATCAGTAGATAGCCTACATCTCAAAGTTTGAATAAAGCATATAATTATTGTGCACTTCACCTTTGACTTTCAGTTGTGCTGTTGAACCAGATGTTGCTTCATGTGTCTTTTTGACTGGAAATGACAGTTTTTTACGCCAAAGTCTGACGTCTCAAAGTTTTTATTGACCTGAATCTTGAATGATATTGGAGGTGATGACGCAGTCATGATTGAAATCATTGTTCACCCGCGGAGACAAGCTGGTCTCTGTTGTCTGGATTGCTGCTACGGTGTCATGTTACAGATTTTCCCTTTAAATCCACCAAGTCACATGGGCAGAGTCTGAGGCTGCAGTCCAGGCTATTGGGGTGATAGTAGAATAGAGCCAACTTGTTGCTCTCGGGCGTGATCGACGCGCGGTTTGTGGGTTGCCAGGATCACATTTATCATATTTTATGCCAGTGTGTAATTATTGGTATAGTAAGTGTTTTGATTGAGAGTGTTTTGTCTTGCAACGTCTGTAATCGGCCCACCACTCGTAAACGAGTATTGGCAAGATTGGCTATATCTGAATAGTTCTTTTGCAAATAAATATCACGCTTTCTAAAGACTTTCAAGAAATGAGGTTCTGTGTCGTTTCCACTGTTGGTAATACTTTGGTAGCTCGGTTTATTTGTTTCAACAGAGGAAGAATGACAAAACAAAAAAGCAGTATTTAGAAAAGAAAATTTTTTGAAAAGTTTTTAATAAATCTGAAATAGTTTTATATTTGATTTTGATGAGATAGTTGTTCTACTCTTTAATGTGAGCGTTCAAATGCACCACAAACCTCAGCTTTGTGTATCTTTTATGAAAAACTGAAAGTAATTACTTACAAAACAAACTTATAAACGAACATAGTGATTGGTCGTCACGTCTCTAGCTTTTTGCTGAGTGGGATTTTGCACTTTCGATCTTCGTGGACAACTGCGTGGACATCCATATATGACAGCAGCGTAGCATCTTGTATATTCTTGTGTGTAGTTGTGTTGACAGTTTGATTTATGTACGCAATATCCTCCGGGAACAACGTAGTCACCTGGCTCACCTTAGCTTTGTTATGTACACAACCTACCCAAGGTCCCCCCCCACTCTGCTGGGCTTTTTTGGCCAGGGATTGGTTATGTTCCCCTGGTTTTCTCCTCCTTTTCCTTCCCCTCCAGCATGAAATGACAGCCTCCTCCGTATGGTCAAACACGACCCTCTTTACCGCAATAGTTTTCCCCCTCGAACTCTGCGTTTTGTGAACACTCTGAGAGCCGATGGTGCCAGCTTTGTCATTTCACAAAAATGTGCTTTACTGATTTGCTGAATCAAGTTGTCGGCTTCTGTTGACAAACGGTTTGGTGTTTAACGGCTTTCGTCCCAAAACAGCAAATTTGACAATGTTTTTAACTGAATATATTGGGTGTTGAATTGTGATTTTGAAACGGTGCTATTCAAGGAGTAAACTACAAGAAAATACAATTTTTTTTTTTCCAAATGGTGGATATCAGTTTCTGCAGGCAAACTCTTAGTCTGTTTTGCATCACAAATTGTCACCTAAGCAGTGCAGTAAGTGCATTCAATTGCTTTGTTTTTCCTTTTAAAGTGGTAACATTTTAGATGAACCCGTGGACAAACTCGTGCATGCTCGTTAAAACGTCAATATTCAATTTTTCTGGTTGATGTTTATGAACAGTGCTCTGGCACCTTTTAGCCTGTTAGTGTAAAAACATTGCTCGGGCTGCACCACTGACTTTGCAGTGCTTTTTGGAGCCCCGATTTAGCAACCCCATCTGAAATCAATTATACTATTTCAACTTAACAAATCTCAATCTGCGTTTCAATTTATGGTTTGATTTGGTAATTTTCTCCTCTTGAGTAAGGTCTTATGTTACATGATCTCTCACTGAGATGTATTGTCTGTCAGCTCGACGGTCAGCTGAGGTGAATGCTCGGTCCTCCTCCTCAACTTTGGCCTCAAGCCAACTGCCTCGGCGGGCATCATCAATGGTCAGTTGGTTTCAATCTAGTTTAGCTACAAGCATCGTTTTCAGGTAAGTAACCCTTGGTCCGGTTTATTCAAAACACTGCTATTTTGTGAGAAACAGCAGTTTTTACCATTTTTGTCGTGGTTGACAGCAGAAAAGCTGAATTTGACCACTAGAAAGATGAGAATGATGGACTCGGGTTGAAAAACAAACAAACCCTGAGATCTATTTAAGTATTACATTCATTGCTGAATTAACCATGTCTTTGCCACCACGCAAGCATTATATGAAGGCTGTTTGCCAAATGGTAACTCTCGAGATGGACCCCTTCATTCAGCAAATCCTGTCATCTCTAGGCATCCTGTTTCCTCATTAGATTCCAAAGTCCAACATTTAATCCGTCTCCCTGACAGAGCCTGAGCCAGGTCCAATCTGACAAAGTTCCGACACTGTCAGTGCTTCAATCATACCCTCTCGGTAAGCTCCAAGAATTGAATGCAGATGATTATGTTCGGCACACACACATACACCGGTATCCTGACCATCTGTCAGTGTGTAGATGGTGGAATTCCCTCTGATTCGTCCCTCTGGGTGTTTGAGAGAGGTCTCCTGCCAATCCGGTGATTTATCCAGCCTTTTTCTAAATGTGGCGACATGTTTTTGTGCTTGCGTAGCATCAAAGTTCTGAAACCCCATGATCAATGGCTTCTACCAGCCGATTCCATCCAATTAGAGAGGAGAGTCGGGTCAGCGACTGAATCAGAGCCACACACTGCAGTTGCATGAATATGGTCCAAGGTGCATATCTGCACTGTTAAGCAACATTTTGATTGAAGCACAAAGGAATGTTGATAGATTCACAACTGCATAGCAACACATTGTTAATTTACTTTTAGCCGTGTTTGGATTGAACAGTATGAATCATTCATCATTTCTGTTCTTTTGAAGGGGCAAATAACCTAGTCACTTTGGTATATAATAGTTTCTGCTCGTCAGTCTGCTGCACCGTACAGTGCATTTATTTTCAGGGCATTTGTGGCATGTGTGGCCATCATAATGTCAGGCAAATGTCAAGTATTAAGTCTGATGTGCAACTTTGTCCCAGTTTTTTTTAAGCTCTCATCTTTGCTGGCTGGTTTATGTACTTTGGAACTTTTAACACATCCTTGTGCCACCTGTGTGGTGGATCATTCCATCAGATCCTTTCTGTTTGACTTGGCGGAAGACACAAGCAATGTTTACGTTGTACGTCCAAAGTATGTAGTCTTTAAACAGGCTTAACGTGTGGAAGGTCGGTGCTCTATTGCTGAGAGAGCGAACCCACCGTAAGCCGTCTGAAACAACAAGGTCAATACGGTTACAGAAGATATAGTTTGGGGGTATTTTTGAAATACATTATAGATAAGATAAGTTTTCTGCATTTGATCCATCCTCATTCTCATTTGAGGAGCTGCAGACAGCTTGCAAAGTCACCAGGGGATCAGTCATGGGGTTCAGTCTTGTCAAGGACACTGCGACAGACATTAGGTAAGGTTTGCTGCAAGGACGCCTCTCAGAGAAAATAAGAAAACGAATGCGTAGTAGAATGTCTTTCATCTAGAGGAGGGGCAAAATATTGTTATCCCGCTTTCACCTCTCTGACCTTTGGCTGTGACACAGTGTGTCGTGGCTCCTTTGCCCATATGAATTTGAAAGCTCCCATTGTAGCCGGACAGAGTAACCCAATGTTTTATCAACGTAGTTCCACACACATGATGCCTTTGGCCTCCATTATTTTGGTGCCACAAAAGATACCTTTGTGTGGGTGTCCGGCAACTTCGAATGTATAAACAGTGCTGACTCACCCTCCACAGCTCTCCTTTGTGCGTGGACGTCACGTGATGTTGCTGGACCAGTCAGGTCAGAGAATTCTCTCTCTTTTGCCAGTTCGTAGTGGACAAGCCAGTGAGATGTCATGTCGCGAAGGATGCGAAGCTTTTGCTTGCCTCTACTGAGAGATGTATGCCAACAGTGGATCCTACTTTCATTCCGTCCAATTGGTTGGGTTAAATGGGGTGTATTGTTTTGTGCGGCGTCATGACTGGGCATTCTCTTGCGGTCTTCATATCCAAGTAACCACTAATTTGCGGGTGAGCAGGCAGTCACCACTGGGACAACCCTTTGGAGGAGAGGTTACAACAAAATATGTGCTGCGGAAAGCTGAGGCCATCTTCCCCCACTTCTTGTGGGCTTTGTGCTTCACAGGCTAATCTTTTGCCTAGTTGTGGTTGCAGTGATTGCTCCATGTCAATAACAGCTTTCGAAATAGACGCTCTTCACAGCTGTATTGTCACCAGGATGGCTGTCCATCACTATTGATAGAGGAAAGCGGAGAACGATTTGTTGAGGCTCTGTAGAGGGGAAAAATAGAACTGACATCTTAAAGGTGTGCAAACGTTCTGTACTCTGGTGTCTTCTTAAAATGTATACATCTATATGTATACATATATCTCAGTGAAATGACAATCAATCGACCCACCTGACCAACGTCACCAAGCCACTTGCATGAATTTAGCAAGAAAAATCAATATCCGGAATTGGTAAGATTGGCGTGAGCGTATGTGGACACAGGAGTCGGCGTTATGTATCATTAGTTTGGGAAATTAGTCTACACTTCGGTTGAGTGCGTTTGTTTGCTTGTGGCTGCAATTTGAAGGTACAAACTCTTTTATTATTCACTCTTTCGTGCTGCCACCTGAACAGAAACATAATGTGCTGCTCAGCTTTGACAAACTCAAACACAATCAAATGCTGTGCAGTACATGAATCCGCGACGGGTCTTTTGGCAGCGGGCGAATTCCCGAAATGGCCTGTTTACAAGCGAACAGAGCTTTTTATCAACCTCCCCAACACCCTCCCCTCGCCTCCCAGCATGGATCGACACTGTGACCTTATTGTTCCAGTGGACAGGGGGAGATCGCACTGATGTTTATCGACCTTTCTTTCGATGATTAATGCTAAGAGGTTTTTAGATGTCAACCCTTGGGACCCTCTGTACCCTCTTACTTATCGTTGCTAGTCTCCTCTGGCATCATTTGACATTTTTACCATTTGTTCTCTGTCCTTGTTCAGTGACGCATTCAGTGTCAGTTTGATATGGGGAAGGAGTTGCAGTAATTTGACCTTTTGTGAGGAGGAACATGGCACATCAGTGAACTGTATGAGGGAGTGTAACCAGTTGGCCTTTTTTAAAATCTCCGCCTCTGTGTTACAGTGTGTTTTCCTTTTTTTTAAGCTAACTGTATGTTGGTGCTTTGTTTCCTTCCTGAGCAAGAGTTTTTTGACCAGTATCCATTGCATCTCAGCGCCACACTATTAACCAATCGGCACCTGCTGTGCTTCTGGGTGGCCGGCTTTTAGTCGCAGCACCAAAAACCTGTTTTTGCCCAGTTTTGCAGCAGTTTTAATGAGGTGTGTTTTTTGCTCTGCATTGCAGCATTCTCAGAACAGACCCAAAGTAAAAGCTAATATGTAGAACTGTCAGTCATGACTTATATCTTATAAATGTGGGGCAGTGTGAAGCATTCTGCCATAACAGTGTTATCATTACTTCACAGCAGTTTGATCCAGTGAACAACAGCTGGTGTAGGCAAGATTTTAAGGAATATATCAATCATTAAAAATGAATTGCACTCATAATATCTGGCTGAACTCAATTTTACTCCATGGTCAGGGTTAGCTGAGGAGCCCCGTTCCCATCCAAACCAAATCCCCATAAAATTAACAAACTATAGGCCTTCATTGTTCTCTTTGAGCAAGCACCGAAATGCGGACGTCAGTGTAGCCGCATACACTGGGTCATATTTTCCCTCCCCTGTGGACTATGACGCTGTTAGCTCCCCAAGTCTCCTCCTCCTCCGCCACTTGCCCACACGTTTTGTTAATTTGGAAAAGCTGCGAGCAGCACGCTGCTTCATGTGTGTCTGCAAAAAGGACGACTGTTGCGTACTTGGGGAAGTGACAAAGGACTTCCACGTCAGAGGGGACACGGTGCCAAATGGAGAATAATTGGGGTGGAAGCAGGCGCAATCAATGATGACATGGACAGTATTGATGAGTTTATGTCAGATAGATTGGTGTCATTTCCTGCCATCTGAAGACTCTGTGTTACTGATGAGTGTGAACAAATTGTTAATCTGCTGTGGTAACAGAGGGTCAAACGTTGCGACGGTGATAATTTCTATTCTTTGTTATTGTTATTTGCAGATTGTCCTCTGCATTCTATGAGACCTACTTTGTAATGTCTTGGTTGCGGTATCAATGCTGCATGTGTTTCTTTCCATGTGCAGGTGTAACACTTGAGAACTCCAGATCTCAGTCTGAGCCAGAGAGAGTCGGGGAAGACGGCGGTGTGTGTATGAAGAGAAGATAAGGCAGTGAGGGAGGGAATCTGACTGGACATTAAGCAGAATGAGGAAAAGCAGGAGCGCACAGGGGGTTACCCCAGGCGAAGTGAGTATTGATTTTTTTTTTTCTCTCTCCTACCTCCCCACTACCATTTACCTCGCCCAGCCGTGTATCCACTCATGCCTCAGCCAGCTCTCGATAGGCTTGCATTGCCAATTGCCCTGGTCTGGCAAGCTGGTATCAGTCATCTCCAACGCAAAGATGCAGTGAATCCTAGATCTGCTCAGCATGGTGCATGTCAGTGAGTCATGAACAGATGCCTGTTTGGTGCACAACAGACTGCGATATGGCAGCACATGCTGCAAAGACGGTGTTTGTTTTTGTGTGTCATGGTGTAGGTGTGTTAAAAGTGTGAGAGGTTTCAAAAAAAAAAACAGCAGCAGAATGAAGGAGAGATTTTCCACAGCAGGTCCGACAGGAAAGGGCCATGAAAGGTGCTAAGGGACAGTTTGCACCACATGACATTTCTGACATAAAACCGAATGGAAAGGCGGATGAGAGGAAGAGGGATGAAGGATCTGACGGGGAGGCCCATCTGTTTTTCCTCCAAGCGAGGAGCGTTTGGGTAGAGAGACGGGCCAGATAATATGCTTGCAAGCCAGCGTGGTTCATGCTGTAGCGGCATGGCCACCACAAACCAGAGCTTTTTAGCAGGCTGACGGACAAGACCAGTTCCCACACCTGATCCCATATTGCAGTGGTCTCCAACCTTTTCTGTCCCATGGGCCAGTGTCATTCTAGAGAATTTTTTCACACACTGCAAAGAGGATTTGGATATGATTACAAGTTATGTGTAATTTAGAAAAAAAATAGATATTACAATTTTACAGAGTTACACATGTGTGTCATTCAAATCATTACACTTTGTTGTTTGTCAATGTTGTTCATCCTGTTTTTTTCATCCTCTGTCTTTTTTTATCTAATTTCTGTTGTTGCACCTGTTAACGCTGTACTATGGCACATGTAACTGGAAAGAAAACTAGAACTTATGTCTGCATATGCCCCGTCATACACTCACTCTAACACACGCGCACTATCTCGGCCAATGCCCCTCATCGTACTGTACATGACTCGTAAATGATGAAAGCCTTTTGGCATCAAGAGTCAATAATTCAACAGCCACATCATGACATCCCCGGTAAGCTTTGCCTCCACAGCTGTCTCGTTTATGTCGCCTTATTTCAAAAAGGCTTTTTGGAAAGGATCCCAACGAAAGCTGGAGTCATGCCGGCTGGTCGCTGCCAAAGAGCTCCTACGTCGCATTCATCGGTAAAATGCCACCTCACTTGTGTTTGGCTTGGGAGCTCCATCGCCTCCGTTTCGACTCAGTCATCTCAACTCTTCTGTCAGTCATCTCTGTCCTGTTTCAGTTGTGTGTGAGGTTGTTGTTAGTGTTTCAAATTCTTCCTCCTAACTAAGTTCTTGCTCTGCGCCTCGTTTATATTCCTGATAATCCAATGTTTGGAAAAAGAGAAAGGAGTGTGTGTTGGTGTGGTGTTTTGAATTCCACCTTCTAACAAAGTCCTTGTTCTGCTGTTCGTTTATATCCCTGACAATCTAACGTTGGGGGGGGAAGAAAGATGGTCCAATGCTGCCCTGTCAATGGTGTTCAGGCCAGGAAGAATCAATGAAAAGCTAAAATGACATGTCCACATGTCAAAGTCGCTATATATTACACCTATAAAGCAACGACGGAGCAGTGACACACTGACAGGAAGCAATTGGATGTTGTGGCTGTTTTAGCAAGCTGTTGCAGCGCGTGGCCGTGTTACTCGACGTGAGCCCTGCATCTACGGGACAGCTATGATTAATGGGGCAAAGTATGTGCCCTAGAAAGGGCTGAGTAGCCGGCAGAATGGCAGTTTCCGACGAACGCTGTCCACCCAGAGTCTCCACCTCCTGTCCCGCGGTCTCCGACTCCCTGCCCGTGGTTTCTGCGTCACTGCCCTCCACCTCTGTTCACCCCTGCCTCTCATAAACCTCCCCGGTTCCTGTCCTGTTGTCCCGTAGTTTATGTTTCCACTCATTACCTGCATGTCCTTCCTCTGTAACTAGGGGGTGTGTGTCTGATTATTATCTTTTTTGCTATCCTGCCTCTCTGTGCACCACTCCCACTAACTGTGTGTTCTACATTCCTTTCTTAACTCTGTGCAGATCTGGCCTCACGCTTCCAACCTTTTGTCACCGCTCGGCTGCTGCAACATTTCCATAAACGTCCTCGGCAGATTCGATTTTTTTTTTTTTTTTTGTCAGCTGTTGATTGGAGTCATAAAATTGTAAACACAGTATAGGAATCAGTTATCTCTCCGATTCAGCCGATGTGCAGACAGTGGGACAAGCAGTGCGATGTTCCATCAAATGTCCATGTGTAAGATACAGTGCAAATTTAACGACTGTCAAATGATAATTCTTGCAAAGCGGATGTAAATAACTAGCAGCCCTGGCCACTTCTGCTGTCATTTGTCCTCCGTGTCCCTGTTATGCACTTCTTCTCACGCATCTGTTCCCTGTTACATCCGTGCTTCCTCTCCTTTTCGCTGCGATCTTGTCACTTGGCCCCTCTGCCAGTATCGTCCATGGGTTTGTGGCCATGATATGCAGCGTGTTGTAGGTCTAGTGTATCTGGTAGCATCCTTTGTCAAATCGTGCGCTCAGTTAGTGAGCGGCTTGTTTATAACTGCTCATTACGGTGAAGCACTCCGGGCCTCTTGCAGGCACCATCACTCTACATTTTAAACGCGCGATTTATATGCTGCACAGCTTCATCAAAATGTCAATGGGCCGTTCATGTGTCAAGGGTGTGAAATGGTCTTTGATTTGTTTATCTTTTCCACCTTGTGAGTGGTGCGAAACCAAACGCACCACGTGTCTACCCAGCCAATCAGGAAACATTCCCCTATCAGCATGAAATTAGCTATTTGCTCGCGTTGTCGAGTGAAATCGAATAACAAAAATCCAATTTATGACACGTCATGGTTTATTGTTGTTTTTCCATATTTATACATTTCTTCTCGCCTCTGTCAGCCATCACAAAGCTAACCAGATGAATTCCTCAGTCTGCTGCTAGAAATAAAGGTGAAGCTCCATTTCACTTTCTATCTAGATTTATTAAAGCCAACTTGCCAAAACAGAAGCATAGATTCTTTTCTTGGCGCTTTTATATGACTGGAATTGCTTTGTCGCAACGTGGAACTTACTTAGTTCACCTAGTCCCATATACTCCATCTGTAGCCTTTGGACTGAAAACAAGCCATTTCTCATATTGATTCCATTATATCAAAAGGTTGTAAATGTTATGTTTATAAAAACAATCTTTTCAGATTCATCTCAGTGATTTTACATCTTTCTTTCAACGCACTCACATGCATCCACAGCTGGTTCTGACAACAAACATCTCAGCAGGATGGACACACAACATAAAGCCGTAAACCCCCCACAGCCAGTTACAGCTGCTGCCTTCTTTTCGGTAGGAAAATCGGGACACCTCTACTATGGGACCGTTTTCGGCGGGCAGCACTCTCGGGATGGAGCTGTGCAAGGTCCATCGACGTTTCTCTGGCAACCTGCAGCTGCCGCCGCTGTCCTGGCGGCAGGCAGAGAAGGAGCGGGACAGGGGCCGGCCCCTCACGCCTGAGGAGGATCCTGTGACACGGAGCAGACCGACCAGTCTGCCCATCGCCTCCCTGCCCCGCATAGACATCACACAGGCCGATTCAGACAGGTGGGTCAGGTGTGAAGCATGGAACGGAGCGTGGTTCCATATTGTAGGATGCCAAGGGCTCATGTGCGGTCAGGGCATGCAGGATAGGCTGCACCCTACTGTATCTGTCATCATGGAGGAAAAAAATAAAAT
>OMPJ01010331.1:32011-50022 GCA_900312935.1 Carapus acus
AAATGGGGGGGGGGATTAAATGCTTATATTTGTCCACTGATTTACACCATAAAGTTATTTAACTACACCACTTTTCGATTGTTTCAATTTTTTATTTTTATTGACACGTGGGGTTCATATGTCGGTATATCAGATTGTCATGAGGTCTGTGCTTCACCAGTCATGAACCCCAAATGGTAATGCGGTTGTGTTTTCTGGAAACAGGAATTTCCTTTGAATTCGGAAATGGAGGATCAGGTTATTTCCTTTTTCAAAAATAAATGTATTTGATTAGCAATAGCATCATGTCAACTTCAAAAGCTCCATGCACTAGTTCAGGATGAGACCAAAAAGGCAGCAATTGCTCATTCCCAGTGAACTTCTTTCATGGAGTGCACTTTGCATCAGTTTTATTCGTTGTTTTGGCCCTGAACCACAGTGACTCACCCCAACAGCCTCCATGCTAATAGAATTGTCTCGGCTGCCACTTTCATCTACACAGTAGCCCTGTTGTCCTTTAATGCTCTTCGAGAGCAGAGATTTCATTTGTGTTGAATCAAGGTCTGGATTGTTTTCCCAGACGGTGGGCTTGTATGAGAGGTCTCCACTAATTCCTCCCAGCAAAGTCGTAAACGCTGCATCGGAGAGCGCCTCCGTACCCGCAGCACTTCTCCTCTTTGCAGCAGTATTTGTATCTCTCTCTTTGTCTCTCTCTCTGTCTCCCCCGTCTCTTTCTGTCTCTCTACCTTTCTCTCCGCTGTTTCAACGTCTACCTCTCTCCCTCTCCTCTGTAAACGTCTCTCTACTCCTCTCCACATGCCCTCACTCCCTGTTAGAGTATTCTCTCTTTTCATGTCTCAGGCTTCACCCAGCTATTCAGAATACAGCTTTTTTTTTCAGATGTGAGCGAAAAGTTCTCTGCTGTAGATTTGTGTCTTCGCCTTCATAAAAGGGAGCCCAGTGGGAGAAATGGTCTGGCAGGTGGTTCAGCTCTCAACCCAAGAGACGAGCCCTCTTGCTTCTATGTTGTAATGATTTGTCTTCATGAGGACACATGAGAAATTTAAAGGGATGATATTATCCCATGCATAATGTATTTGCCATTATCCTTTGGATAGGAGAATGTGGTTAGGAATATCTGATGACACATTTATGTTGGCAAGACAAGTGTGGAAAGCCATGTAATTACTTTTTGTCCGTATTCCTCCTTTGCAATAATGCATTTGCACTCCAGGTTGGCTGTTTTTAGGGGAATCCATGTAGAATCCAAGTATAAGTTCTGAAATTGGTCAAAAATGGTGATCAGGTTACTGAGCTGATTGAATAGACAAATCAATTCCAACTTAGGGTTTAGCCTCGTTGTCACACATGAGACAATGATTTACACGGCCTTGTTTGGCATTGTAGTAGGTGCCTGAGCCCTCTCTTGTGACATTATTATTGTCGTTGTTACTACAGCTCTTTAGGCTATACGAGGCTCCTCAGCCAGAATGAAGGTATTCCCCAGAAACGGGGAGCTGTCATAATTTATGCAATGGAGTACGAGGACCCCTGCAGGTGAAAACGTGCTTTGCGATTCTAATGGAAGAATTGTGGGCAAACCGATGAAACGCCAGTGTTGAGGAAACCTCGGCTGAGTGTGAAACGATGGCTGCCCGGTGTTATTTTCTTTTCATCTGTGCATGCATGCACCTCACATTCACCCTCTCTGCGCGAACACTCGTCAGCAGTGATCCTGGTGAGCAGATCAGAAGCCTCTGGGTAGCCCTTTTTCCGGCAGGTGTTTCGAAGCAGAGGTTGATGGAGAATTTAAACTGAACGCTTAGCCTTGTGCCGTAACATATGCAAAATTATGGAATTCATGTTAAATTGTGTTGGGTTCTTGTGCAAAGATCAGACCCAGTTCAACACATATTCCTGGTTCATATACTCCCAGTACCTCAGAATGTGTAGTGCTGAAATGAGCTTCAGCAGTATTGTTTTCTTTGTCTTTTTCTGTCTTTGGATGAGGGTTGATTTGAGGATGACACAGAGCCATGTGCATCTTTTTTATAATCGAAAATGGATTCTTGGGCTCTATCTGGCGGCTCTATTTGTCGAGAAATTACTACCTCTCGCTCCGATGAGATAATCTACTTAAGAAATACCTGCTAATGCACGGTATTCTGTGGTCTAGTACACATTTGCAGAACACCGTCAGTGGCCACGGTGAGGGGAAGGGGGGCTAATGGAGGGAGCAACTAATCTGCGTAGTACAGGTATTATCACAGGGCATCTGAGAGCAGCAAGGGACAGACAGGCTAAAAACAGGCCGACTGTGAATCCAGTCCCAGCACTCCAGCCCATGTGCTCCTGCTGCCTGCAGGGGCCCACGTTGTTCCAGCACGTGGCCTGTTAGGGGACAGAGAGTGGGCCCACTGGTGTGTGTGTGCGTGTGTGTGTGCTCGCAATTGGGCAGCCACAGTTGTCGTGTTTTCAAGAAGAGACAGTGGATGGAGAGGCACAATGTTCCGGAAGTCACCCAGGTGCAGGTTTGGACACTTTGACTTCAGCGAGGAGGTGATCAAAAGAGCTCAGCTCTCCACCCTCAGGTGATTTTTCAGCTTTGGCATTGGTCCATTTTTGTTTCTTTTATTGTCTTTTCGGCTGTTGTTATTTCTCCAATTTCTTATTTGACTGACTTCATGTCATAGCTGCAAGGGTGGAGGAGCACAATATCTTCATACATAAATTTGTTTTCCATTATCATGTGTGTCTTTGTGAGTCTGTGTGTGTGTCAGATTAAAAGATTTACTGCCAACAGTACATCATTGTGTCAAAGATGAATTTGGATGACCCAGAATGCAACAAGAATGACATTTTCTTTCTGCTCAAGTGCATAATGAGTTCATATCTGTCAGTAACAGGCATGAGAGTTGCCAGACGGTTTGTTGTATGTGCTGAGAAACTCTCGCGTCTCAACGTCGATTACCATGCTGATGAAAAGGCTCAGACTAGAAATAGTACTACTGTCTTTTAGATTTCCCTGATCAGTGGATCAATAAATTATCTACCCACTGCAAAGAACAGAGCAGGAGATGATACTGAAATGCTGTAGTGGAGCTGTGTGTTTGTGTGTTTGTTTGTGCGCGTGGAAAGTTAACAAATATCACTATATTGCACTATATCGATTGTTTGACCTTTTTTTTTTTCTTCTTTTTTTTTTTTTTTACCTGGCGCAATACCATTCTGATTGTTTTGTAAACGGGGGTGAGCTCTGACCATCTGTCTGACAACTATGAGAATATCATCCATGCAGTTCATCATCCAAAACAGTTGCGCCAGTGTGTGTAGACTCAAAAGAATCACATTGTCAAAAGCTAGATATGATTTTCTTGTTTGTCCAAAAAAAGGATAGTCAGATGATGATGATGATGATGATGATGATTTTGTCCTCTGTAGCTGCGAGCTGGAGAATGGACCATCTCTGTGCTGCAGTCCATCAGACATGCAGGGGTCCCCGGGGTCGGGTCTGGTGTTGCATCCTAACCTCGCGGGTCATGGCCAGCGCAGAGAGTCTTTCCTTTATCGCTCAGACAGCGACTACGAGCTTTCGCCCAAGTCACTGTCTCGAAACTCCTCCATCGTTGGCGAGCTGTGAGTCTGCCTGCCTCGGTTCTAACCACAGGAATTCACCGTGTGCGGACGCCCTCATCTCTGATCGTCTTCTGTTTTCTCTCTCAGGCACACAGAGGACTTGATCGTGACTCCTTTTGCTCAGGTAAGAGGGGATTTTGGTAGATAACATAAATCTGTTGCTTTAGCAGTGGCCTGAGCCCTTTCACAGGGCATTGACTCTTTCAGCACAAATCACTCAACGGTGCATATGCCTGAATGGCAACACCTGTGTTAATTCCTGCAGTGAAATTGTAACAGAGTGCTACTAAGTCAATGCTGATTGTTGAAAACTACAAACAATACATTGATAAGTATGAAAAGTGCCCCACAATGAGGTGGGGGCAGTATTGATTAATGGTTAGGATGATTAAAGATGAGTTAAGCTGTTAATTGTCAAATAAACAGTGTTCCATACTCTCAAAACGCATAATAAAAACATGAAATACTAAAAGTACACACTTAACATCTTCTGTTGGCACTTGTTATTTTCAAAAGACATTGTTAATCCACGGTGTCACCTGTGCAGCTACTTTGAAATGTAACATTTGCTAATGGGCTATTCACTCTTGTGTCTTTAGGTGCTGGCAAGCCTTCGAACTGTCAGAAACAATTTCACCACACTGACAAATGTACAATGCACATCGAATAAGTAAGTCCTAATGTCATCAAGTTCCTCTAACTTCTTTTCAGGAATTTTGTCGTCCAACACCGTCATGGTTGTTACTGCTCACGGTGACGTTTCCAAATTGTGTCACCTGGGGGCGCCGACGCACCAGCAACTTTTCTTGCATCGCGAAGCAAACAGTTTGAAACGTTCTCCCACGCGGGCTTTAAGATGCCCGCAAGCAGAGACAACAACCTTCTCTCTATCTCGTTTATTTATCGCTTCGTTTGACTTTGGGGTGTAGACAAAGTGAAAGTTTATCACTGTCACTGAGTTGCCTTAATGACATAGATATGACCTCAGAGGGAGGTGTCACCACAGACCGAAACTTGACACATTATCACCAGGTGGAAACCTGAGCTTTATGTTTGCTGTGCTTATTTGTCATTGTTGATGATTTATGCTAACCACGAAAACTGCTGAGGCATAACTGAGGCGTATGGGCAGCATCTGCATGGTGTCTGATTCAATTTGTCTTCCTGGCTAGGAGGTCGCCTGCTGCGGGCCAGCCGCCAGTCCAGAGGGTTTGTCTGTCAGGTGAGTGCTGCTCCAGACCTTCCATTTCACAAAAACAATGATATATCTATACAGTCACTAAGTTGGACTTCTGCAGGAAGCTTGTGAAAGGACCTGGTTGGCCTTTGGGGTCAGATGGTAGATTGGGAGATAGATGGTACTTTTAAATCGAGGGCCATAAAATTGTTGCCTACACATGCGCACAAGCTCAAACTCTCACAATCCATTTGGAAACTTGGGAGATTTCTGGATGGGACTTTGAAAACAGAGAAGCGATTTGTCTCCGACCGCAGTATTTCATCACTTTTTATTACACTTAGTGCTGTTGCAGTCTCTGAGCTGGGAATCAATGCTGGAAATCTAATATATAAATCGCCTCTGGCCTTCATCACTTCAGCTGAAGCAGCATGTGTTTTCCCCAGCGTTAGCTTGCCTCTTCTTTGTTTGGCAGCTTCACACAACATTGGGGAGACTTACACAGAATGTTGTAACAGGGCTAAAATGACTATGATGTGTGGAGAGAAGTTGTGCAAACTTGTTTGAAATGGGCACCTCATGTTGCTTTCCTGTGTACCTACATCCAAATAACAGATTTCATTTGCTTATGAAAACAACCTTGGCACCGGTGTGCCTGTTTACACTTGCTGCGCTTACAGTTATTGTGACGTGCAGGAAAACTTGCAAGTTTTTCTAATCTCGCAGTTATCGATTTAGAAAACCAAGACTTGTCAACAACATACACACACAAATACAAAGCACCTCGTCTGTTATGTTTCGATCTGTAAGCAAAGGCGGGAAACCCAGAAGGAGACAAATCAGAGATCTTTGATAGTTTTTGCACAGATCGGGCCGACAAAGGAAAAGGATGGTGGTGAGAAAAGGAAAGGGGGCGGGGGGACCGGTTCCTGCTACACTGCTTCTTCAGGCCCCATTGACGTCAGTACGGTTTTCATGCGGGTGCTCTCGACTTCCTATTAGCGCAGGCGGGCTGCAGGGAGCATCCTCCGACAGGGACAAATGCAAACTAGACAACCCTCGATCCGTCTCCAAATTTCTCAGAATCCTTGACCTTCTATCCTCCTCATGATGTGGAGCCGCAGCCTCGCTTTTATTTGTCTCTCACTGTGACGCAAGAAACGGATAAAAAGCAAAGGGCAGATAGGAGTTTTGTCTTTGTGAGGCCGCCACATCCGTTATTGTTTTTCAACATTGAAGGAACATGCAGCACACCTGTCGCTAAAAACCAGTGATTGTTCAGCCAGTTAAAAAGGTCATAACAATAAAGTATACTTCAAGCAGAGATGGCCTCATATCCTCTCCGTCTCATGTTCGTCATTGCAATAGAATTTCATTGAGCGGAAAAGGAGACCAGATTTTTCCTGTTTTGAGTCTGATGTCTTCACTGAGGCTGCATTCCCATTGTTGGCGATCAGCATCACAGCTGAAAGCTGAATAGGCACCTGCATTTTTGTTAAGCTTGTGTGATCCCACCAAGGACATCGCAGCCAGCAGACTTTTTGCAGAATTATGTAATACTCCCATTCAATACGATACTGCCAGTAGCGTCAGTTTGTTTCAGCCCTTCATGCTCTCATACATGCGTTCATTCATGATATTCTTCCGTGCCACACATATGGCTCATATCCGCTGCCCGTGTGTACAGAGTTTAAAATTGAAACAACCCGCACGGCCAAATAAGGATGTTAGTCGCGAAACTGAAATTGGGTCATTGGACGGACACAAATGAGGTTAAAGTAATAAATCAGATTTCGAAGCACTGTCAAAGGTGCTCCAAAACTAAGACTCTGTAAGTTTTTAAAAAAGGATGCAAAAACAATGAAAGAAAAAAGCTGATTCTCAGCTGTGTGAGTTTAGAGTCCAGGCCTTTTAGCCCTTTTGCACCAATTTAGCTAAACCAAACAGTCACCATGGGGTGTTTTCCCCGACTGATTGAAATCAACACTTGATCAACACTTGTGTCAGCAATCAGCTGGATATTGGTTCCATGGCTGAGTCGTGTGTGCCTGTCAGTGTGGTGTGAGTGACCGCTACTGTGACGTTTAACGCCAAATGTTATCAAGCATTAATCTTTGTTCTGCCCTCTGGCTTAACAGGGTGTGTGTTTAGCATGAGTGTTTCAATCCCTCACAAAGAAATATTCAAAACCACTCCCAGAATGCGAGCGTGTCATTCAGCAGTTCATTTCGTCACGTAGCCTGTGTGTGTGCCTAAGTGCGTGCGCACACTAGTGTGTGCGGGTGTTTGCCACAGATTTGGTCCTTTAGCACTTCAGGAGTGCATCTGGCCAATAGCTCTCTTTAGCTGAGAAAAAATTACACTCTGACATTTTTGTGAGATGCAGTGTTCCAAATTGGTATCGGGCATCTCGCACCTCATGCTATAATGACGAGAGTTTTGATGTTACATCATTTCATATCTGCAAACACCATAATTCTGTGTGCGCAGTTTGCAATCACACACAGCAAAGACTCACGGCTGCCAAGTTCGAGGTTTGCTCTCCACGGAGAGTAATGAACTAACAAAACTTATGCAAGTTTGAGGTGGGTTTGTTTTCCTTAAATATGTTTGACTTTCTCTACATGATCCTTTGTGTGACCGGTGGAGCTGTTCACACTTCAGAATGAATGTCCCTGGACACACAGGAACATCATGACATTATATCATAGGAGCTGACAGACATGTGACCGGTGAGGCATGTTCAGCCAGGGCTGCTTTGAAAAATGTAATGTAAACATGTTGTTCTTCCAGGTTAAAGCAGGGGTGGTGGGTTTGGTCATTTCACTTCATTTTCAAGCCATATTATCATATTGTGCCTGCTAAACCGGAAAAGCATGCAGGTTGTGCAGCAATATTTGTAGCTCCAGTTCCATACCCAGAGGAAAATCTCTTACAAGTATCCTCATCTGGTTTGTTTGATTGACTGACAAATATTATTATTATATTATTATCATCATTACTATAATTATAGTAATGATAATAATAATGATGATGATGATGATGATGTTATTATGTTATTACAAATGAATATTTACAAATATATTGAAAATTAGCATATAGGATTTACCATGAGTACCCTGTATGTAGTGTAAGGTAAATGATTGTGCTGAAATTTTTCGGAAATATTGCTGTTGTTAAACATTAGTAACCAAAGTTCTATTTTAATGTCATCCAGGTTGTTACTCTTGCAGTTGTTTAGTTTTTAACTCAATACATTAATCAGCATTGAAAGCCAGGAGGAATGACAACACCTACACACAGACACTCACTTGAAACCACTGCAAGCCAACACTGCTCAGCAGTTGGCCCCTGCTGTGCTCACTGTACTCCCATCCATGCGGTCCGATCCATGTCAGGATTTCCAGGCTGCCACAGCGAGCCAAGGATCCAGAGGGCTGGAAGTGTGCAGCCTGGTTAAGTATTTGAATTATGTCATTGACGTCAGCAGAGTCATAAACCTTGCCTTGGCCCATCCTTCATGCTAGCCTGTGCCAACTCAGCTCCATGGTGCATTGTGAAGAAGCTGTCAAACAGGCCTCCGTGGCGTGTAGGTTTGCAGAGCTGATCAAATCTTTTCTTTGGACAAATTACAACACAGAAGTAAACAGGCCAGTCACATCATAAGCAGACTCGCTAGATTGCCAGAGCTTCGGACAGGATGCAGTTGTGATGCTGAGTAGATGCATCCTAGAATAATTGCTGCATGCAATGTAGTGTAATCTTAAAATGGAACAATAGAATGCAATATCTTGAGAGTTTCTTTGTTTGTATTTTTGACTTGGAGATGGCAAACAAAAGTGCAGGATTTGCTGCTGCCTTTGCACAGATATGAAAGGGTGTCGTGCACCGATTTCAGTTCTGTAGAAATCAAGTTGATAATGATATAGATAATAATAACAACGTATGCTTCATTAATCCCCTGAAGAGGAAATACAATGTTTTTCACTCATTTTCCAAATACACACATGGAAGTATGCACACCATGGAGGGTCCCAGAGAGTGTCTTTCTTTTGAAAATGCACCAATACTACAAATGATCTGAACTGTTTGAAATGGCAGGACTCAAATCCTCAAAAAGAACTCAAATCCTGGTTTTGCACAATGACGCCATGCTGCAAATGATGTCAGCAAAGCAAAGGATGTGTGCTATTGTCTTTTTACAGTAGTTAATTTTTGAATAGTTTAAAGTTGACTTAAGGGAGGGATAGCCATCATCACATGATAACAATCTGCCTTGGCACATTTCCCTTTGAATATATGCAAAGCGAGTTCGCCAGCCACCTGTAGAGATTCTCACAGTGTCTCAGGAATGCCACTGTGGCGTCTCTTGGTTTACTTACCGTTCTCTCATAATGCTGCTCTTTGTCTTTGTCTCATCCCTCGATCGCCCCCTTATTTTCACTTTCAGCACCGTTTTTTGTCAGTCCTTCTCTCTCCCGTCGGGGCCATTGACGTACATTGGGGGTGGAGTGACACAAAGGTGATTAATTGTGCCGAGCCTCCCTGCCTGAGTCGACTCAGCGTGCAGTGCAAAGGCAAACACAACCAACACTACAGTTTTGCACGTATGAGCGTCAAACTGACAAAGAATTCTCCTTCATCATGTGAAGGTCGAGGAGAGGTATGTGTGTTTGTGCGCAGGCTGATACTGAGTGTGTTTACAGTCTTGGCTGGCATTGATGACTAGGGCTTTTTCTCACTCACAGTTTTTTGTAATTGACATGATTTTTCCAGACAAAGGACTTCATGAGCATGAGCCGAGCCAGATATTCTGTTCCATTGAAAACTTTTTGGGAAAAGCTGTTCAGTTTGCTGTGCGTAAGACTGCATAGCTTGGTAAACTCCAGCGAGGCTGAATTAAAGCTTTGGGGGTAGAGAGGGAGGACAGAGAACTTCAGTGTGAGGTAGATCTGAGTGGAGGGTGAGTGGGGGTGGAGTCATTGGGTGGTGGTGTGTGTGTGTGTGGCAGGGGAATGGGGGGGCATCTGAGCCCAACCCTGGCCGTTAGGGCAGTTGATGGCTCCGACAGAGGCAGGTTTGTGGCACCACATATGGGGGGAGAAGGGGTCTGTCTGCACACTGAGCCCTGTTGTCCTCCCCAGTCAGCCACCATCATATGGCCAAAGCATTAAAACCCGGCAGAGACACCGAAAAAAACTGTGTGACTGTGAAACCTGCACCAAATCAGAGGGCTGCGTACTTTTCCAGCGTAGGTCACGCCACCTCTGACTAGTGGTGCTGTTAAAAATCTCTCATCCGTTTTCGTGTTGTTTGTCATGTGAATTATCATACGAAGCGTCTGATGCAATGGCATAAGCTTACCTACACAGTCTGTATGCTGGTGTGTATATGCACTGTGTGTCTGTGTGTACATGTGCTGGTGTTTGTACATGTTTGTACATGCACAAATATGTATGTGGGACGAGAGTCAGGTATGGTATGTGTGTCTGTGCACTGAGTCTATATTTTTGTGTGTGTGTTTGTATGTTTGTGTGTATATGTTATATATGTATGTATGTGTGTATGTATGTACTGTAGATATGTATGGAGTTATGTAGGTAGGTAGGTAGGTAGGTAAGTGTGCATACAGTATTTACCTGTGTATGTGTGTATACAGGTATGTGTACATACTGTATATGTGTGTGTGTGTAGATATATGTATGTATACATATACATACCTAAATGCATATTGTGTTTCTGTATAAATGTAGTATATGTCTGTGTGCATGTATTAATTAGTGCAACCCAGTGTGTGTGTTCCTGCGTTTATCTTTCTATCGAGAGTGACAGCACTTGGCTCGTCTTGATGACTGATAATTAGTTTACCTTCAGGAGTGTGTGTGTCAGAGTCGGCTGCTGCCAGCTTTGGCTCCGACTAAGATGCCAAAGCTGAGAATGTGGGTTTTCAATTGAACCATTCATTGCCACTCCGGTTGTTTCGCAAAAATTGACACTGACACTGGAATCCTTTCGTTTTTCAAATAGATAGTCCACACTAACGGCGATGGCACAACATCCTGGTTTGCGAGATCAGTGCACGTCAAGTCACCTCAGAGAAAAACACAAAACTGTGCTGCCCACTAGCGCAACATAGGTATTTTGTCTGTCTGTTAGTTTGTTTGTGTCACCACAAGTGACACTTACACAAAGTATGGCCAAGAGTGCTTACATATGGGATTTGTACTGAAAGATGCCCCCAATATATTTCTTATCCTCAATTTTTACTCTTTCAGACGGTGTCTTTGTTCATAATATGTTAACTGTAACTGCTGGTGTCACACGTAGTGCAAAAAATATGCAAAACTATATTAGACAGGCAAAGAGGGAGAATAGTGGTGGTGTTGTTCTTTGGCTATTGCAAAATGGGGTTATGTCTTGCCATATCTGTTACTGGCATTTAACTGCACGTCATTGACACAGGAAATGACAAGAAATGGAATATTTGAATATTTGCAACATAGTGTTACAGGTAACTCGTGTAGAGAAGAATTTTTTGGAATATCTTTTGAAACTATCCCCCAACTTCCTGCTCTGCTTTCTGCTGCCTCTAGCTTGAGACCTTTGATAAACAGAGCTTAAGTCCCAGGTCCTGTGCTGCAGCCTGCATGTTGCTCTCAGGGTGTCTGGCCTCTGCATATGAATGATCTGGCTTGGATCCCACTCATGCTGCCGGTGTGGAGGGGCCAAAGCCTTGAATTTTACCAATGGCCTCGTGAAAACGTCCATTGTCTCCACGTGTCCTCGTTGGACCGAACAGGGGCAGGATGTGGTCACACCTTCCTGGCACAGTTGATGGTTCACAGCAGCCACATATTGGTATATACAGTCTGGACCGCCCACCGCCTTGTTGATGCAGTGCTTTGATATCGTGCTCACTGGACTGGTTTGCATGGACCCTTTTCATTCGCGTGGTTCAACCTCCGCAAGTGAGACTGTCTTTGAATTCTCTAAAAAAAAATAGGAAATCAAAATGCCAGGAGTGAGGCAGGTACCCCTGTAACAGTGAAGGTATGCGAGCTATGATTTTCAAACAAACAAACAAAACGGGTTAGAAAACGGAACATCTATGATGTGTTTGTAATTTGACGTAGTCCTGCACAGGGTATCTCTTTCACTCTGGTCCTGCCCATGATTGTCCGGGACGTTTCAGGCGGAACGGCGGTGGTTCAGGGTCTTTGACGCGTTTCTTTGATCCACTGTGCTGACGTAAATTGGGGAGTAGCACGCTGGCTGTCCTGTCGTGCTAAGCATATGGACTAAATTTCTTCCACGTGTGAAGGTCTATGAAGCAGAGATCGGTGTTTTCCATAAGAGGAAAAAAAGGACTGCAAGGGGATCCAGGTGCATTGAATGTTGTATCCCTCCAGGCGAAAAGCAAATAATGGAATCACCCTAATCTCCCCGTGATGTCCACATGCCTGTATTTCTAGCTGACCTTCTCTCCCGGCCATAACTCCTCACAACGGAAACTGCAGTATTTTAGCGAATGACAGCTGCGATTGTCCAACCAGTCACTCCACCTTTCAGTAATTCCACTCCACGTTTTGTGTGCGTTTTGAGCCTAGGAGGAAGTGCTTTGGTTTCTTTGGCACTCTGTGAGACCCCAGTCTGGAGGCTCCCCAAGTCAAGGGGAATCAAAGTTTGCCTCTCGTTGCTTGTGCAAACAAAGAGTGTGGCGTTTGATATGGGGATTTTTCCCCCCCACCCTGACCTACCCTCTTCGCTCTCCTCCCCCCACAGAGGTTCACAGAGGAGAGAGCCAGCTTGTGCACAACTGTGGTGCAGCATGTGTTGGGAGGACTCTGCTAAGTACCTCCTTGAAGTGGTCCATGTGTCTCAGAAAGGGAAGTGATGTCTCCAGAGCAACACAGCATGAGAAAGAGGAGACGGAAATGTTTTTAATCTAATACAATGAAAAGTTTGCCAAGTAAATCGGTGACTGCAGGACGAAGTCCTTCTCCTTTTCCTCATTCCCAAGCTCTCCGTCACTCGTTTTCTCTGTGTCTTTGAGACGGCATGGTGTCCTGTCGCTGGGTTCAAACCTCACGTGTGGAGTAAACACCAGACGGGTGTGATCCACCGCGCCCCCCAATTCACAAGGGTGTGTTGCACATGTGTGTATGGGCATATGCAGCTTGTGTGTGGGTATCTGTGCGTGCAAGCCTGTCTTAATAGTTGTGTTTTGGAGAGTGGGAGACCATTGACAAATCACCAGGAGGCGACACTCTCACTGGTTTTTGTGCAGAGTGACGGAGACAGAGGGTGGGCACCCGACACAGCATGGGAGAGGGTTCGCACTGTGCACAGGAGGGAGGGAGCGAGAGCGCTGATAAAGGAGACACAGCTTAAAAAACTACGTCTCCAAGCTGCGTGTGTCCTAAGGCATGAGTTGCCTGAACTCTGCCAGGCCGGGAAACGTGACAAGATGAAGGAGATTTGTGTGCAAAGCTCCCTCTTTTCCCGGATGTCCTGCCGGGCTCTCCTCCACACAAGCAAACCGCTCTGGAAGTCTGGAACCCATGCGCATGCTTGCAGAGAGCCCAGCCGTGGACATGGATCCACTTCGTCCTGATTATGTGTCCATGTGTCTATTGGCAGACGAGTCTTATCAGAAGCTGGCAATGGAGACCATTGAGGAGCTGGACTGGTGTCTGGATCAGCTGGAGACCATCCAGACCTACCGCTCAGTAAGCGACATGGCCTCCAACAAGGTAATTTACCTTTCTCAGCTTTGTTTGCATGATTAATTCAACATGTTTTTGCATTGGACAGTCATGATTGACAAATTTGAGAAGCGAGTTGACGTGGCGCCATATTGCCACGTCCCAAATTTCATGACGGGCAGCGTATCGGACAGACCATGCTGTACCCATCACCACGGACACAGTGTCACTATCCAACGCCGGGACCTCCCATTTATTCAAATAACATACGCTGATAACACGCTCATGGTGCTTTACAATGTTGACACACCAATTAGCCACTCTTATATCACTGCTGCACCCGGAGACATTGTTATGTCATCCCGAGCGCTGTGTAGCTAGGGTTAGGGTTCGGGTATGGCTAGAGCTAGCCATACAGCGGTATGTTAATGCAGCAGTGTGGAAGTGCAAAATGTAAGTTTCTCTCCTTTTTTCTTTGCTTGTTCGCCACATTGACGCACTTGCAAAGCAGCAGACCACCTTTAGCCGGCACTGGCGTTTTATGTGTCTGGTTTGAGATGTATGAGCCAGCCTATCTTGGGCATAGAAATGTGCCAAGTTCCTGTTATCGTTTGATGGACCTGGCTGACCGTGTGCCACAGAGGGTGTTCTGTTTGAACGGACTTTACCTCGTTAAAACCACACTGACCCCAGTAACCACAGGGTATGTCGATCCCATCTACGCCTAGATAGGGCACCAGCACCATATTCCATGACAAAATGCAGCATTAAGACGTTTTTGAATGAATTCATGATTTGTTTGGTATAGTTTTTTTTTTACTTAAGACAGGTCTCCCGCAAGAATGGCATAGGATTAACCAGAATGTAGAGAGGGCGGGTTGAAGTTAACTTTTCAAATATACACTGTAAACATTCAAACATGAAGCCACTGGTTGCGATGGCTTTGTGTGAGTTTCACCTTAAAGCTGTACTTCAAACAATTCTGCAACGAGTCTGCAAAAGAGCCACCGTTGCAGCTGTGGCCTCAAGGTTTTTGTACGGTTGGACAGATTTGATTTTCTCCTCTTGAATAATTGGAGCACTTTGGTGAGCACCTGTAAAATTCATAAATGAGATGTTATCATCCTAGTTAAGAAGTAATTGGGGGGGGAAATGTAACAATACGAATGCATTATTTTTTCTTTTTTTTTTTTTATGTGATAATGCAGGATATCATTAAACTTCACCAGTCAATGACGTGAGCATAGGAAACTTTGTTTCACTTTCATCCAGTCACGCTCATCTGATAGTATTTTGAAATTACAGTAAAGCTGAGGTTTAACTTGGAGTCAGGGCTCAACGCTGAGTGCAAAGCTATTCTCTGAGCCAGACAGACCTGTTTGACCTTCGATATTTTGTCGTCATTTGTCAGAAACGCTCACTCCACACTGCACTAGTAAAGTCCACTGTGTTGCCACACAGTCAGGAGACTACGCGGCGGCGGCAGCGGCAGCAGAGTGTAAACACACAGGGGTGGAGTTGTCGATTTCCTCCTGTTCGCTTTACGCAGCTCATGGCTGCTGTAGGGAGGGACGGCCAAGTGTGACCGTGACTCTTGACTTCCTGTCTCTCTATTTTCTTGTGCGCCGGCAGCCCACACCTTTCTGTTTTGTTCCTCCTCTGGCCACAATGGCATAGCTTTGATTGGCCGCCAAGCCTTTTATCATCAGAAGCACGTCATTCCGGCTGTCAAAGACGATGAGTGCGAGGGCCCGGCAGGCACGTGCAAGCACACTCACTTGGGCTTGCCAGGCACAAAGGCTTCACAATGAGTCAGAATCCTTCCAATATTACCCAATGCCAGAGCAAGATTTGTTGGCTAATTCCGTGTTGTTACACGGATAGCGGTGGAGATTTTCTGATGTCGTCGTTGATGTCTTAGGATGTTTTGCAATTACGCAGTAAGTGGAGGGTTTTTTCCAAGGTATTGCCACGTACAGTACCCTTTCAGATTCACTGCACCACCTCACTGATGTTGCCCTTATGCAATACTATGCTCATTTTCTCTTTCTGGGCAACAGAAGGTCTCAGGAGGCCACAGAGAACATAAGCTCAGTCGCAATCAAAACGAGGTTGTCTCCGGTGTTAGCATCCAAGGGCGCAGGTGTAGGCCAGGGATAAAGGACCACACACCCTGCTGACCACCAGGCTCGACCGCGGTGACCTCACAGGCAGGAGCTGCCTCCCCGCCCCTCGCTATCATTAGCCCAGCCACGCCTCCATTCTGATGGCAGCGACGGCCTTGGACAAACACTGCCATATGAATCCAGTTAGCAAGGAGGAGCGCTCTGCGGGCTAGCGTGCGAGTGGGACCCCGAGCGGAGGGGGGCGAGCGAGTCGGAAACTTTAACTCACGTGTGGTCACCCCAGCTTTGAAGCGCCGCCATCCTCAGAGGTGGAAAAAATGACCAAATTATTGAAACAGATGTAGCGGTGGGTCTGTAGCTTCAGCAGGAGTAATGGGCATTAAATTATAGTGCGAGTAATTTCATGCAACTGAAAGAGGCGCATGGAGTGGAGTTTCTGGGGTCATTATACAGTAGTCAGTTGTAAATAAGATGTGTTTGCAGGGAGGAGAGGCCGTCAGGTTTCGTGGGGGTTTTGCCTGTAACGCCCCTGCCCATCCGATATTTTCGAGGAAAAGTGTATTTGTATTCTGACTCGGCCATGGGTTCTCATTAGACACAGTCCAGTGAATGTTGACCCTGTAAACAGCCACCTGTAGGACAGGGATGAGAGCCGTCCGGTCCCGGCCTTTGTCGGCTCCACCAGCACCACCAGCAGGAAGCATCAGACCACTCAAGTGCCACCCAGATCAAACGAAACGCAGACGCAGACGACTGCAAACCTCCTTGTTCAAACTGGCAGAGCTCCAGTGTTGGTTGTGCTGAGCTTGTTTGAGAGGTTGCATTGCCGGATCAGCCGGTATTTTGTTATTCCTCAGAACCTGAGGAGGAAGACTTGTCTGCCGGTAAATTACCTCAGTAAAGAGTCTGTCAGCAGAGAAGCACAAGGAAGTAGGTGGTGACACACGCTGGGGCCTGTGACGAGGGAGGAGCCGGAGCCGAGTCAGACCGCGGAGGCCAGCCAGTGGAGTCGGCTTTATCGCTATATGTTTCCTGTGTGACGCCGCTGCATGAGCAAAGAGAGGAAGCAGACGCAGTTTGAGACACAGAGAGCAGAGGACAGCTGCCCGGAGAACTTTGTAGGGATATCTGAGACGAAAAGTTGTGTGTTTTTGTTTTGTTTCTTTTTTTAATTCTAGTTTTGCCCAAAGTGACAATGGGACTATGTTGCTCTGAAAAACAGGAGAAGAACTTTGGGATGTTTACGAGTTGGAAAAAGGTGAGATTTGGCAGCAGTCTCTCGATATCTGTGCTGAAATGCCGACAATCTAACAATGGATTTAGCTGTCATTTTTGAGAGTGAAAAATTGTAGTACAGGAATGCTCGTATATATAACTTTGCTTAACTTGACTTTTTATTCGTATTTTCATTTAACCCTAAGAGGCCTTTTCATCTGGTTTTGGAGTTGTTGAGGGGTCGAGCACCGCTTCTTGTAATGGGGGAAAAAAATTCTCATTTATTTGAGACAATCCTAACAACAAATTAGAGTTATTTCTTCTAGGGCTTTAGAACATTCCAAATAAATCAACAGTGATGTGGAAAGAATCCAATTCTTTCCACATCTTATTCCGAAGATGCCGGTTGTAGCTGGCTAACATAACAGGATATACACTTTGACGTGGGCAGTTGAGTAATCCACTCTCCCGCACACAGACTCGTGCGTCTGAGCTGAACTACGTGACCCTGGGGAAGAACGGAGAGTAACGTGGTCTTTTTGTCTGATACACTTCCTTCAGATCACGCCATCGTCTTTGCTCTGCCGCTTTCACAGCTGAATTACGAGCCCGGCGTAATCAGATGAAATGCTGATGATGCCGGGATCAATTTTTTTTGTTTTGGTCGGTCTTGTGAGCTCTCTGTAGCAGTCTGATCTGTAGTCTGTTTTGAGAGTGGTGCTCGAGTTTCACACTTTTTGACCCTTTTTGTTTGCTTGACAGCTGCTCAGACTGGCATGAAAGGAGGACAAAATTGTCCATTGTGAGAAATAAATGGGGACCGTGTTGAATATTATTCCATTGCTTCTCTTTGCCAAATAATTCGAATCAGGTTAATTTGTCAACTGAGACTGACACAAGTTTGTGAATTCCATTTTTACATGCTGGCCATAGAGCCTTTCTGTTTTTCACAGAAAGTCTCAGTTATTATTATCAGCCGCGCCGGCAGAATCGATAAAATCGAATCCTGTTAGCGTTGCTGTAGCTTGTTGCTGCTTGTGCTGCTGCACCTCTGCTGTCAGTCACGTACATTTCTGTGTCTGGTTGTTTGTGCATGTACTGTATATGTGTATGTGGAGCAATGCAGTTTGTTTGGATGAGAGGGGGGTAGGTGGGGAAGGTAAGGCGGCTGTT
>OMPJ01010331.1:52160-63191 GCA_900312935.1 Carapus acus
CGTCATCCCTGCCACAGGTTTTCATGCTCTCTGCACCCGACCCACCACAGCTGTGCCACAATAAAGTAGACGCAACGAGGGCAGGGCGACGGAAACGCAACACGTTATCAATTGCGGACATCCTCTTTGTGCTCAGTCGAGTGGCCGCGCGGTGACAATGGGAGCTGAGGTTTAAAATGGGTTTAGGGGCTTTGTGTGTAGCGGTTTGAACATTATCTGCATTGCAGCGTCTCCCTCTCAGGTACAGGCCAAACGGTCTCCCTGGAGTGTGGCGAGGAGCGCAGACTTTGCTGCTTGTGGCGAATGCTTCCGAACTGTGTCGGCGGTTGAGGGCCCTGAGAGTCTTACTTCTCTGGAAAAACACTAACACTACTGCATTTTGAGGAGCGCTGTCTCACATCTGTCATATTCCTGCGCTAACGGCAGCTGATCAGCTTTGCCACAGTAGATTTGCACTGTCAAAATCTCAAATCAGTCCCATGTTTCAGTATAAATTGGTCGATGCCGCTGTCTTTGTCTCTCCAGTACAAACTGTTCTCGTCTTTGTAGAAACTGATTTCTGTGTTCTCTTGTTTCTGCTCTCTCCCCACAGATAAACAGAATGAGTTGGAGCTGCCATGTCCCGTCCCCAAGTCAAGGGAAAGAAAGAGGAGGCAGGGTCAATCGCAGCAGCAGCAGCAGCTGGGTGGGATGATGACTCAAATCAGCGGAGTAAGGAAGGTCAGCCACACGTCCAGCATTTCCAGCTGCTCCGTCAATCGCTTCGGGGTGAAGACTGACCAGGAGGAGCAGCTGTCAAAGGTGAATTGGGAGATGAAAAAAAGAGGTTTGCGTGTGTGTGATGAGGTCATGGGAGTGAATCCCACCCGTTCGCCCTCAGCCCTGTGCTGACCGCTTTGTCTTGCACACCCTATTAGGACCTGGAGAACGTCAACAGATGGGGCCTAAACATCTTCCAGGTGGCCGAGCACTCCCACAATCGGCCTCTCACGTGCATCATGTACACCATCTTCCAGGTCAGTGTCCTCAAGGCTCTGTCTCTTCTTCCGCACACCAACGCTTGCGTGCTGCCAGCGTATACACACACCCCCGCGCTAAAACGGCTAATCCCCGGTGCGCGTTGCTTTGTGAGTCACTGGCGGCACACACAGACATTTCCACCGTGCACAGTGTTTTCTCCGCGTTAAGCCATCAGTTTTCACCACGGCGACAGGATCAAGCATCTGCCTGAGGGGATGCGAGCACATCAATTTGCAATAGCGACTCAGCCTCAGCTTAGATTCCATCCCCATAGGGAAGTCCCCATATATTTATCTATTTATTTGGGTATTTTCCCACAATAGTTCCTTTGATCCCTTGTGCTGAGTAGTCAGGAAGGTTCAAGAGAGAGACGGGGAACAAGCAAATTTGTCTGTGGATTTGTACCTGGTTGTTAAGCTCATGTTTTTCTCCCACTGCGTGTCGCACACACAGGATCGAGACTTGTTGAGGACGTTCAAGATTCCAACCGACACCTTTGTGACGTTCATGCTGACCCTGGAGGCTCACTATCACTCCGACGTGGCCTACCACAACAGTCTTCACGCCGCCGACGTGGCCCAGTCCACGCACATCTTGCTGTCCACTCCTGCGCTGGATGTGAGTTCTACATCTCTCCCTCCTCATTTATCGCCTCCATACGTGTGTAGCAGTATTGAAATATAGAGCAAGTGGGAGAATTTGAACAAAAAATGTTTGTTTGCGGCTTCAAATTTGATGTGGACCAATTTGAGTGGTAATGCATTACAGTAAACTGGCCTTGTAGTTACCAGCTGTGGCCACAGAGGACGCTGTTGTGTAAAAGTCATCTAGAGAACTGTGTGATTTTTAAAAACACTTTATCTTGTGATGGTCGATTGTATGTCTATTGTAACTTACGTTGATAATGATATTGATTCAAAATATTCAAATTAACGGTGGCTTTCAAGACTCTCAAGGTCATGATAACAGAGACAGTCAAAACACAGTTAAATCGTCAAAATGACTTACCCATCAACACCAGGATCGAAAGACAAAATTACCAAAGTTGTGTCAAATATGATGTCAGGACTATGCACCATGGTTGCTTGACCTGCTGCCATGACATTAATCACAACTTCATCTACCTCCCATCCAGGACGTCTTCACTGATCTGGAGGTCTTGGCCGCCATCTTTGCTGCAGCTATTCACGATGTGGATCACCCAGGAGTGTCCAACCAGTTTCTAATCAACACCAGTAAGTTCTCTCTGCCCCCCAACACGTCCACACACAAATGCTCCGGAGGGATCAGTGCTGTTTACAGTTCAGCTTCAGTTTGTGTTTCCAGCCCCTCCCGGCCCAAGTGGAGAGGGGGGGGAAATCCAGCGCTCCTTGTCTTACCTCCTGTTTTGTCTCCCTCTGTGCCTGCAGACTCCGAGTTGGCTCTGATGTACAACGACGAATCAGTGCTGGAGAACCACCACCTGGCTGTCGGCTTCAAACTGCTGCAGGAAGATAACTGTGACATTTTCCAAAATCTCAGCAAGAAGCAGAGGCAGTCGCTGCGGAGGATGGTGATCGACATGGTGAGGAGACCTCGCCGCTGCATAGCTCCTCTGCGTGCTCTCTGTTTGTCTGGCCTTGCCGGGATTTGGCCTGACTCTCGCTCCCTCCCCAGGTGCTCGCAACGGACATGTCCAAGCACATGAGCCTCTTGGCCAACCTGAAGACCATGGTGGAAACCAAGAAGGTGACCAGCTCTGGTGTGCTGCTCTTGGACAATTACACAGACAGGATGCAGGTAATGGGTGTCCCATTCGCACGCACGCACGCACGCACGCACGCACGCACGCACGCATGCACACACATACATACACACACAGCTGAGAGCAGTGCCAGACGCTTACATTGCCCATTTTCTATAGGTTCTCCGCAACATGGTGCACTGTGCCGACCTGAGCAACCCCACCAAGCCCCTGGACCTCTACAGACAGTGGACAGACAGGATTATGGACGAATTTTTCCACCAGGGAGACCGGGAAAGGGAAAGAGGGATGGAGATCAGCCCTATGTGCGACAAACACACGGCCTCAGTGGAGAGAACACAGGTCAGGAACCTTCAACGCTCCGTTACTGCAGCAGCAGCGCGAGGAGTCAAAAAGAGAATCAGAATCGACAAACCGCCTTTTTCTAACGTCCCGTCTTTGTCTCCCTCAGGTTGGCTTCATCGATTACATCGTCCACCCTCTGTGGGAGACGTGGGCAGACTTGGTCCACCCCGATGCCCAGGACATCCTGGACACGCTGGAGGACAACAGGAACTGGTACCAGAGCATGATCCCCCAGAGCCCGTCGCCGCCGTTCTACACCAGCGACGGCGTGGACGACGAGCACGGCGAGCTAGAGGGCAGCCACGTGGCCAACAAGTTCCAGTTCGAGCTGACACTGGACGAGCAAAGCAGGGAGGGCGGAGATGAAGAGTGCGGGACGATGGAGACGGCCAACGGGCGCCACGGCATCACGCTTGAGTGCCGAGCTTCCTCGGAGCAGGATGCTGAGACATAGCGCCCGGTGTGTCCGTGTCCCTGTGCAGCTGGTGCAGCTGTTTTTGGCCGTTTGCTCTAATTGCAGTGGAGAAATCCTGCAATCTGGCTCTGCTGAGCTTCATCGTTCAGAGAGTCTGAGAAGCCGGCAAACCCCTCACGGCTCTTTGTTTGTTTTAAGCCGTAGGAGGGCGGTGGGCGAGCGCCGTGTCAGTTCTTAGAAGGAGGGACCCCATGCGGGCCTGCTCAGGTGGTGGGGCCGGGTGCTAGGTCCCCACAAAGACAAGATGACGTGAATAACACCGATGCGGCGTAGCGGGACAAAGTTCTGCGCTGAGCGCCACTTGGGAACATTTTCTACGTTCAACTTGGGACTTGGGACTTGTGGCATTGCGGCAGGATTTGACGCCGGCAAGCATCACACGTACGACCAAACCTCCCGATCTCGGCGGCCATGTTGTCGCTGCGTTTTTCTGACACACGTCTGGGGAGGAAATGTCGTGTGCCTTTTTTTACGTACAGTATGTGTCTTTTGTAATTGTTTGTATAATTTATTGAACATGTTCAATGTAGCTGACGGTTGTTTTTCTATGTAAAAAAAAAAAAAAAGGACAACATACGTCTCACCCGTTCTTCCAAGCGTTTTGGCAATATCACTCGCTCCAACAGAAGGGGTTTATTTGGCGCACTCCTCCAAATCATCGGACTTCCCAGCACACTTTGCACTTTGTGTGGAGACTGGCGAAAGGGTTATTGAAGATGTCGCGGTGGGAAACCAAAAGTACTCCATTCAACCCAAATGCTTTACTGTTTTTTGCAATAATGCAAAGAGCGTTTTTTTTTCTTTTCTGAAATTCACCAGCGCTCATGCGGTGAAAATACCGAACGGTAACTCGATGAATCCAAAGATCTCGCAAAAAAAGCACTTTTCTGAATTCACTGCCATCTGGGGAGACATGGTTGGCAATCATTCCACATAAGTCACTGTTTGAGTCAAATCCTCCCCAATATTGAATTTAAAACCCCCACGTGCCCCCCAAACACCCACCCACCACCATCACCACCACCAAAGACCTAATTGTTGCTGCGGCGACGGGACAGGGTGATGCTTTTGAAAGCGACATCCTCACTCTGAGCTTTGAAGGACTGTGGAATCACAAGCATGTTGAAAACTCACTTGCTAGTGAATGATTGTGTCATGTTTTGTTTAGTTTAATTATGTTTTATTTTCCAGCACTTTGACTATTTTGGCAGTTCTGCAGCTGGTTGCCAGATCTGTCCCACACTACCTTAATGGTACCACATTGTGAGGCGAAACTATCAGAAGGAGTGGAATGAATATTATGAGCTAATATTGTGTGTGTGTGTGTGTGTGTGTGTGTGTGTGTGTGTGTGTGTGTGTGCGTGTGTGTGTGTGCGCGTGTGAGTGTGGTGTCACCAAGTCGCACAGTTTTTTGTTTCACCCAGCTATATAGCGCTGACCTTTCAGCTGTCTGTAACGCTGTATTTATTATATCTTTCCTTGTAAATGATAGTATGGATATTGATTGAATATTAATTTCGGTGGTATTTATCCGCACCACCACACTATTTCGTCTGGTGGTTTGCTGTTTCGTCCTTTTTTTGGCGAGGTAGCGTGCCGAGAAATCCATGATGAATGCCAACTTTTGACTTTGAACTATTGGAGAAGTTTGAATTTCCCAGAAACATTTGTACCCACGGACAATGTCTTCGTGGAGGCGCCGGGCAAAGTCTCTCCAAGGAGACGTTTCACTGGCTGGACACTTGCTGCAGCACATGGCGTACGGTGACGGGTCATTGTACAGACGCAAGAATATCTGCTGAAATTCTATAACATTGTTTCAAATGTATTTTCAGTGTTTTTCCTCACCATGTATTGTTCAAAACAGTCTTTGTTGTGCACAAAAAATGTTTTGTATTGGATTATTAAAGATGGGCATGTATCAGAGTCTCCTCCAGTCCGACTGTGTACGTCAGCGGGTGATATTTAACACACACGCACACGTTTGCGCCCTGGGGAATGGCTGGAACTGAGAATACAACCTGATTTGGATATAACCGTGGGTGTCTCTCCCAGACGCACGCAAGTGCAGTGTTACTTTTAATTATTCCCCCAGAAGTAACACGAGAATACCGTTTCGCAACGGTCTGTGTGGGTTAGTGGGGCAGATGTCATAGCTGTGAACTTTTCCGCCCTCGCGCCTGTTGACGTCACCCGTCGTCTTCTGACGCAGAACTGCTGTGTATTCAGTGACAGCCCTGCTGACTTATTTCTGACGCTAAGCGTCAGGCAAAGTTTGCCCGAGGCCTCTCTGTCTGTTTGAGTTTGTTCATCCTTTCTTTACCTTGTCACTCTCAAACAAGAGCGACTTTACCTCCCAACTTTTCCGCAGGCATTTAAGATTCTGACTCTTGGGCTTTGGCTGTAGGGGAGAGAGAGACATGGAAAATAAGTGTATTTCAATCACTGTCGATCAGAGGTTGGAGACAGATCCACCTGGGCGATCGTCTTTCCCCCGTCGGGCTGGTTTCTGCCTCCAACCGGCGCGGCTGAACGTGCAGCCACAAAGTAAACAGGAAGCTACGGAGATAGCGCCGCTACGTGCCCGGGCCCACAGGGCATTCACTCTCCCATGGCCACGAACGCCTCGGCTGGTGCTGATAAGGATGGTGCGTACGTGATGGACGCGGGGCCGCCGAGAACGACGGGGTGATGAAACCAGAGATATGGCCTAAAATGCTCAGCTTGTGTGGGACACACAAAAATGAAACTTATGTAGGGAAATTTAGCATCAGAACATTTGACCCACATTTCATTGTGACACCTCAGGTGTGCAATATACCCGCCCAGATTGTTGTGTATAAGTAGTACAGTATCACAGATGTGACAGATCTTGACAGTATCTTTGTCACATCTGTACCCAAAAGAAAGAAAAAGTGTCCAACGAGGTCGGCACCATACCGGAAAAGTCATCTAGCCACAGAAACCGGGCATAAGAAGTTTAGACTCCCTCGACCTGCCAGCATCGCTTTCGTTTTGGCCAATCAACAGGAAACTTGACCGTCTTCCTGTTCATTCAGATTCAACTTTTTTCCCCCCTTTTTTTTCCCCCTCTTTAGCGTGGCGGTGGTCCACACTGCCACGGTGATGTGTGTGTTTCAAACTCTAACACAGACATATTGTGGTTTGCTGGCAATTGACGTCAGCAGGATGAGGGCAAATCAAACCGCTCCAGCTGTGCGTGCGTGCGTGTGTGTGGATGTGTGTGTGCGTCGAGTGAGTGTGCGCAGGCCTCTGCAGGCTCCTGCATGCATCCAGCCGTCTACCCCTCCAACATCCCGCCCCCATCCCCAGGCTAGCGTTCTCCACCTATGCTGTGCCAGGTCCCTGAAAGTGGCCACTGCACACACACTCACGCACACACGCACACACACACCACCGGCGCGCGCCAAGGCAGACAGGAAGCGAGCCGCTTCCAGCAAAACAAACCTGCTCCCTCCATATCCACATTACAAAAACAAATGGCTTCCTGAAGTTTCTCCTTGCCAGCTGCTGTATGTTTTTGTTTGGGTCGACAGTAAGGACCCAAGTCAACTGGTGGACTCGTGAGCAGGGTCGGATCCAGTCCGGGGTACTCCAACTCGGAGCAAATAGAAGAGTGGCTCAGGATGCGCCGGGAACAAATTGCCTTGGAGGAAGTGAAATGCCATTTCCAGATTTATTGTTTCACTTTTTTTGTTGTTGTTGTTTTGTCCTTTTTTAACGGCCGTGCAATATATTGCCTTGTGTTTTATGGACTCTGAAATGCAGGGGTGAGGACAATAACAGGATGAGTTCATCCGCCTCCTCACCCCCACACCACCCACCCAACCATGGCCAATCACCCAGTTATCAAACAAACCGGCGGCGCTCATAGACGGCCATTGTTCCTCCGCCTGCCCCCTTTGCTTTCGCATGCAAATGGCTCCAATGTCCCGGGTGGCGTGGAATGTGTTGCCTCTGTCGTTACATAACCTGCTCAGCTCGCAAACAATATGACAGATGTAACCAAACATTCCCAGAATGTCTGACATCTTCCTTACAGCAGCCTGCGTGTGCGTGTGTACGTACGTCTGTGTGTGTGTGTGTCACACTATACTTATTCTAACGCGCTTAAGCAACAGACTGACATTTGTGCCGATTCCTCAAGGGCTCTTCGCTCAGCGTGCAGTAACCGGCGCGCAAACCGCTCAGACATGGGAGAGAACATCCCTGTGGGGACAGAGTGCAACACACACACACACACGCACATACACACAGTCAAACTGATCAGCAAATAGAAACATTCACAGTTCCCAGGCAGCTATTTGGCTCCCTAGGGCCAAACCTAGTGACTCATTGAGTTGAGTAAGCTGAAAGTCCTCATCCAGTCACCAAACAAAGACAAAAAACATTCAGTTTCACTGTGCTGAGAATTGTTGTTGTTGTTGTTGTTGCAGCACTTACATCAGTAATATCAGTCTAGTGCTAAAATGTATTTTCCCCCACTTGAACAATGCAGGTCAGATCTCACATACTCCCTCACTGTTGACGTTTTTATCGTGAAGAAGGTTGGATCGCTGAAGTAATTGCCGACTCCCCACAATAACAAAGACAGCAAATCTTATCAGGCACTTATCGAGATGGCATATCCTCCTCCTCACAACATGTTCGTGGTCTGGGTACCTCTAGGGCTTATTGGAGGAACACAAACACACGCACGCACGCACACAAAGGCCTTGCAAATGCAGCTTTCGTGTTCGGACATGTGTTTGCTTTCAAAGAACATCAAATAACTAAGACACACATCATGTTTTTATTTACTCGTACTTGTTGCTGTTCTGGTCTTGTCTTTATTCCCAAACTCACAAGAGAGAGAGGCAGCGGAGGGCAGGGAGGTGAGGCTATGAGTGGGAGGATATGAACAATATGTGTACCAGACTGCAGTAATGACGTGTGGAGAGATCAAGCGCACGAGGAGACAACGTGAAACCAAGACATCAGACGTCTGACTGGCGGTGAGACGCAGAGCTTCTCCCTGCTGTCAGGCCTCAGCAGAGCCAAATCCTAAAATCAGTCAGAGTCACACGGTCACGGACTCCACACTGGGTATGACTTTCGACACAGAAATCACCATCTAACACATTAAAAAATTGGATTTTGCGAGCAGTTTGAACTCAGTCCAATTATCCCTCAAACTCCGCCCCCACCTTTCACCGCGCCATCACCTGCTGCATATCAGCGCTCTTATTTTGAAATCTTTGCAGTCACCGCGCCTTGTCCTCTCACCGCCATGGATATCAGACTGGTCCGATCTTTTCTTGTTTCGATGCCGTTTCCAGGAAATCTCAACTCTCAACTCTATCTCAGACCTGATAAGGCCACACACACACTCACACGCACGTTTCTCCCCCCATCATGAGCGATGCAGGCAGATGCCACACCACCAGACGTCCCGACCCTTCTCTCAGATGCCCAGGGACGTGAAATGTGTCTGTGGCTGCACGTTGCTTGGTGGAGCTGATGGAGGATGCCGATAGGAGGGGTAGGGCCCAGGGGACGGGGAATGTTGAGACTTCCTGGTCTAGAACCCAAAGGTGGAGGCTGTCAGAAAGCAGCGATAGCCATCTTGTTTGTGTCTGCGCCCTCTAAGTGGACTGCGCGCACGTGTGGAGAGTGAGTCAGCGCGCCATTGTATGTTTAGCAAAGACAAGGATACCAGCAGCGAAAGGAGATTAGAGGCCGTCGGTTAAGTTGTGCCCGCATGTGGGCGCTCATTAAATTGTGAAGTCAGGGGAAATTCTCTTCGTTGACATATCAACAAAGGGTCATTTTCTCGGGCCCAGTTGGACGACTGCAGCACCGGGCGGCTACGTGGCTTTGGGTCTGCAGGAACTCTGCAGAGGCCGCGGCCCGTCTGTGTGTCAGTGTGTGTCTCATTAAAAAGCCTGGCAGCTTCGCAACCACTTTCCCTCTCTCGCTCCCCCTCTTACGCACTTCCAGTGTTTAGATCGCTCAGCGTGACCACCTCATGAGAGGGTTCGGTGAGTGTGCTCGTTACTAGTGCGCTCCAACCACCCCTCCACAAAAAAAAAAAAAACAATCCCAAACACTCTGCTGCTTTTAATGACCTGTGTGACGCAAGAGCGGATGGTAAATGTTTAATTTCTCCCACGTCAGACTCTGATATTGGCATGGGCTCTCGAGTTTCTTAATCCCAATGCTCGCTTTACTTTGTCATCTTTGAGGACGTGCCAGTTTGCTTTCGATAACACAGTGTGGTTAGGGTGTAAACTTTACTCAGAAAAAGATACTTAATATCGTAAAGTATCTTCCCCTGCAAGAGAAAGCTTTATATCCTTAGACAAACACGTTTTCTGCCCATTTATGAGAAATTGTGTTTTGAACTGTGTGAATGCTTTGGGACCTTTTTGTATTTGCTTTTAAATTTTCTGTAAAGCAGCGCGTTGACGCCAGCACGAATTACCCCTCGATAAAAACTGCAAATACGTCAGATTGTGCAACAGCGACATCTAATGGTGATGGCAGTGAGGATAAAATTATTGCGTCTACCAGCGGGACAAGATCCAGGTAGACGATGAACGTGATCATTATTTAAACGGAGCAAATTTATTCATCATCAATTTCTCAAAAGACTACCAAAGAATACGAATATAACGACAAGACGTGTGTATTTACAACTGCGCTTATCTGGAACTGGTGTGTCTCGCATGTTCTTCCCTCTCTCCCTTGCATCTCTATATCATGAAAATAATATATACGTGGTTATGACTTTAATACAAATTAATGTCATAAGCAGGCGCCCCTGTGAATTCACGCAGTCTTCTCCCTTGTCACCGCTAGAGGTCACCGTGGAGCCACGCATCGGAGCAGAAGTCAGGCACAGAATTTGTGCTCCAGCTGATTCTGGCCGCCATCTTTACCCCGAACATAAACAACTGCAACGAATAGCCTTGTTTTTTCGTATTTTTTGCTCCCACACATCAGAAAACAGCTCGGGAGGGTCACCGCGGTGCCGCTGTGATATCTTGGTCAAATATGAGGCTGAATTTGGTGACTTGAGCCGCCGTGTGAGCCCGGTAAGAAGGCGTTAGCAAATGTTGCTCTGGCAGGATTGGGATTGTCGTGTCACGGCAATGATGCCATGACAACGGTGTCACTGTCACTGGTGTCCATTTAAATGGTCAAACCGCGTGGTCTTGATAATTTATCTTAAATGCTTTGGTACATATATGTGGAATTTTTGCACCTGAAACTGCATGCGCACAAGGTTGCTAACCTGCTCGTATTTGCAGGCAGGCAGGCAACCAATGCCAGGCTAGTTTGAGGATGCTAAGTTGGTACAGTAAAATGTTTTCCTCTTTCGAACTTTGCCGTCTAACCTTTGATTCGGTGTTCCACAGACATGGGGACGGAGAGTGGCTTTCGT
>OMPJ01010331.1:63228-74595 GCA_900312935.1 Carapus acus
AGGGGGGCGGGGAGGGAGGGAGGGAGAAGGAAGATGGACCAAGACTACGAGAGAAGGTTGCTCAGGCAGATCAACCATCAGAACCTGCCCAATAAGGTACACAAACACGCTCACACACGTTCACTCACTCACTCACCAACCACATATGTGAACAGTTGTAGATGATGTCCTCCAAAAGTCTTTGTATTTCTGATGATGTTCTTATGGCTGCACTTAAGATGTCCAGATATTATCATTCTTTGGAAAATGCATGAATGTTTGCTGACTTTCAAACTGCTCCCCCCGACTTCTCTCCATGATTAGAGCGTTGGCTTTCAACTGGCTTGTGATTCTCATGACACGCATCCAAATCTCGTTTATCGCGCCAAAAGACTTAAAAACAAGGTGTTTGTTTGTCATCCTTGCTGTGTCCCAGTGTGTGAACGCCACCTGTAGCCCTGTCAGCGTGAAGTCTGGGGACCGCTTCATTCCCACCCGCGCCGGGAGCAACTGGAGCATTAACTTCCACTATGCCAATGTGAGTGATGGCTCATATCTCCCCGCTTTCATTAGCTGCCATTGCTGATGGGTAACCAAGTCCACTCTGTCTGCAGGAGAACTGCCAGTCTCCCAGCCAGAACCACAAGGCAAAGGATGCCAGCTCCGACACCAGTAAAGGTCAGGAATTGACAGAGGACACGTAGAGGAATTCAGAGGAATTCTACGAATAATTTTTGTTCCACGCTCCCTCCGCCGCCTCTGCAGATGCTGTGGCCTACGCCGCTCTGTTGCGAAACGAGTTGCTGGGTGCGGGAATAGAGACGGTGCCCGACCCTCATACGGAGGACCGCCGGCACGCTGTCCTCTCCCAAGACTCTCACAGCCTCTTCAGGGTACGAGGAACACATTCTAGATGCCATATAGAGCACATGCTACAGCAAAGCGTCACAAGCTTTCACTTTGCATGGGCGTTTGGATCAAAATCCAGAATGGGATTAAGTTCTCAGTCTGATTCTGATCGATGTGAGGTCAGAATGATAAATGTATTTTGTGCTATGAACAGTGAAAAGCAGCGAGATTGGCTAAACTGCCTCGACACCAGCGACTGCCTAACAGCAGCTTGTGTGTTGTGTGTTGGTGTCCCACAGTACACGGTCCACACTAAGCGAGTGCCTTTCGATAGCGATAATGAAGTCTCACCTTACTCCCTCTCTCCACTCAGCAACAAGAGGTACGAACCGCCTGCCTCTCCGTGCACCTGCCGCTTGAGAGTGGCCGTGCCCTTGTGCCTTCGTGCCTAAGATGATGCCCGCTCACCCCTCCTCTCCCTCTCTGTTTGCCTGCAGTCATAAGCTGCTCCGCTCCCCTCGCAAACCCGCCCGCAAGATATCCAAGATCCCCTTCAAAGTGCTCGACGCTCCGGAGTTGCAGGACGACTTCTACCTCAACCTGGTCGACTGGTCAGCTGGCAACCTGCTGAGCGTGGGCCTGGGAGCCTGCGTCTACTTGTGGAGCGCCTGCACCAGCCAGGTGGAGAGAGGGCACATCTTGCAAAGTTTCGTCCTGTAATCATGCCGACCCTTGAGTCTAATGCACGTCTGTGCAACCGATTGTTGTGTCCTCTTAGGTGACGAGGTTATGTGACCTTTCGGTGGATGGAGACTCTGTTACCTCAGTGTGCTGGAACGAGAGGGTGAGCGACCCAGCGTTTGATGCCCCTGCCTCCCAGATGGAGGCGTAGCAGGAAGTAGAACTCTCAGTTTTGAAAGCTGCCGTGGCTTGACCCCCCCCGGCTCCTGCTGCTCTTTGTAGGGAAGCCTGGTTGCTGTGGGAACCCACAAAGGTTACGTTCAGATCTGGGATGCGACGGGAGGGAGGAAGATAACCAGTCTGGAAGGTCACTCAGCACGTGTAGGTCAGTCACAGCTCACAGATCAAAGATCGGGTGCTAAACATCAGTCAGAGTATGAATGGATACTGCTGAACTACTTTTTGAGCATCCCCTGAATATGGAAAAGCAATGATGCTGTAGAAGGCGGCGGATGGGGCTTTTTCATCAGCAGTGAATTTAGGAAAATGTTGCTGAGGGAGCTTTTTCCCGTCCAAAACAAGAACGGTCACTATGTAAAAGCAAAGGTTAAAGACAGCCGCCTCTTATTGGCTTTGGGAATCCCTACAATGGACTGGCAATCAGATATACAGATGTGTCCCATGGTCGGGAGGAGAGAAGTTTGAATGCAGAAATCGACGATAATGTCGGGGATAAAAACCCTCATTCTCCCCTAAGCCTGTGACGTCCAAGCAGAGAGTCTTTGCGCTGCAGGTGCTCTGGCATGGAACGGAGAGCAGCTGTCATCGGGAAGCCGGGACCGAGTCATCCTGCAGAGGGACGTCAGGACGCCCCCGTCGGCCGAGAGGAGGCTGCAGGGGCACAGGCAGGAAGTATGCGGCCTGAAATGGTCGCCTGACCACCAGCACCTCGCCTCAGGAGGCAATGACAACAAGGTGAGGCCCCTGAGGTGCAGGGTATGGATGGGGGGGCCAAATGGGCGTTTCCTCACAGCATGTTAGAGTTTCTCTTCAATCCTCTTTAACAGAAAGGTTAATGAATAGATATTTTTGTCATGGCAACCGATTGATCTGGTATTATTTTTGCCATGGTATTGGCGTGAAACTAGTGGGATTGTAAGCACACAAATGAAGCTGCGATTAATCGTGATTTGGGGATTGATGTGATATAAAGATTAATCACCATGTGGAGATAAATCGCAATGAGCGAATTAATCTCAATTTTGAAAATCAATTATTTGATAGCCCAAGAAGAGTCAGGACAGGTGGTCACTAGTATGCAGGTGTTGTAAAAAAAAAAAAAAAGTTGTCATAGTTGTTGATGTTGATGGATACATTTACATTTCAAGTCTTGGAAGGGTTTTGGTGATAGTTCTTCGATTTTTGTACTGATGGTGTTCTTGGGTGTGAAGTTGAACTTAAATAATAACGCTGTCCGGTTGTTGCCCCTTCTCCCGGCCAGTTACTTGTGTGGAACAGCTCCAGCCTGCTTCCGGTGCAGCAGTACAGCGACCACCTGGCAGCGGTGAAGGCCATCGCCTGGTCGCCCCACCAGCACGGGCTACTGGCATCGGGGGGGGGCACCGCCGACCGCTGCCTGCGCTTCTGGAACACACTGACGGGCCAGGCGCTGCAGAGCACAGACACGGGCTCCCAGGTCTGCAACCTAGCCTGGTCCAAACACGCCAACGAACTGGTGAGCATGCACGCACATACACACACACATACACACACACACGGCCAAAATACCCTATTTGTTGGAAAATCTGTCATGATTTTTATGTAAACTGGTTGTAAAGACCTCGATTATGAATATTAAGTATGAATACTGTCAGTTTCCAGATCAATATAATCTACACCAACTCTGTGCAGTCCTACACAGCACCCGATTGTGTTTGCTATCACTTACAAATATGCAGTTAGGTCATAAAAATGTGAAGAAAATACAATTATTTGAATTGATAGCTTTTATTCCCCCTCCTTATGTCAGGTGAGCACTCATGGCTACTCTCAGAACCAGATCCTGGTGTGGAAGTACCCCTCATTGACACAGGTGGCCAAGCTGACCGGACACTCCTACAGAGTGCTATACCTGGTAAGACCACAGGAGGGAGATGTACATAAACTGAATGCTCAGTTTCCCTCATGCACAGCTGGACATCTTATTTCACCTCAGCTGAGGTTCTTCGTGCTGATGTCCATTTCACATTTGATTTCTTTTTTCATCCCTCTCTCCTCCTCCTTTCAGGCGGTGTCCCCAGATGGCGAGGCCATCGTTACCGGCGCCGGAGACGAGACACTACGATTCTGGAATGTCTTTAGTAAAACACGATGCACCAAGGTACAGCAGCACACAATCCTTCCCAAAGAGGTCCTTTCCTTCGTAACCACACAAAGACAATGTGTCAGCACACAATGTCAGATAAATCAAACTCATTCTCAGCTTGATATTCATTGTTTTTCTATCCCGTAGGAATCTAAGTCCGTACTAAACCTCTTTACAAGAATTCGATAATGGACAAAGTACAGGAGTCTTTGCGGAGGATCTACAATGCCACAGCAAGTCTCGCATCCAAGATCTCATGCGGTCCAAGACTTAAGGACAACTGCCACCCTTTCACACAGTCAGTAGTCAGACTCATGTCCTGTCGTGGAAGTGATCAAAATTCATTCGATGTATTAAGGAAGCATAAATGTGCAACAGTTATAAGCTATATCCTGTCATGAGGTCACATTCTCAGAAAGGCTCTCTGCAGAGAAGATGCCTGGCTGGGGTGGGGAGGGTTTCTATGTTTTGATAATGTGTGTGCTGTATATCACAACAATAACTGAATACAGTGTGTACAGAAAGTGTTCAGGCCATTTTTTAAAAGGTTTTTGTTATGCAATTAACAGAACGCTTAAGTGACACATGGTCCCACGTTAATCTCAACACAACATCCTTGATGTTGGAGCAAAAAATATGAATTTTAGGATGATAAAGTACACAGTCAAGACGTCCTTGGATGGACCAATAAAAGCCCAGACTTGGACCTAATGGAGCAGCAGTCGAGGGCACATTTTATCCGCTTTAGACTAAATCGACAACAGTGTTAAGCATGCAAAAGTGCGAGGAGACGCAGTCCTCTCTGTACCCACTGTAGATAGCGGGGAAAAAATAAATATCTGCACACAGCAGCTGTTTCAAAGTCGCCTGCTTTATTGGACGAGGGTGTTTGACAGTTTTATTTGTCCACATTTAGAAAAAGAGCAAAAGTTAAGCTAATCGCCATTCCAGTTTAATACCCAACAACAACCAGACAATTCATAGGAGCCTAGCTAACTAGCTAAACCAGGCAAACACGCTGCACACAAAGATGGCGAAGGTTTTTGTGCTTTGGCTTGGCTCAGTATTCGTAAGTAGGCATTAACCTGAAATATACAACAACTCTCAGATGTTTTTGTTAAAACATTCTTTCGATTTAGATCACAAAGATGACTGGCAGACAAAATGTTGCGGCCCTGGTTAGTAATCAGAGTATCCTGCCCCCTGGAGACCTCGGCACAGCAGAGAGAATTCCTTCACGATCTCCTTCATGTGGCGTTTGTTGGTTTGTTCCCTGGGGAATCAACAACATTAGAAATGGGTGCACACAACTCAACGACTATGGGGTCCTTAGCAGCTCTTTGCGTTATGTCACATTTTCTCCAGAATTTCTGGAACCGCAGCGAACGGTTGTACCTCAGAAGCTGCTGCGTGAAGGTGTCCTTCTGCTCCGCAGAGACATGAGCTGAGGGGAATCCGGGGCTCTGCAGGGTCTCCCTCAGCCACTGGGCTAGTAGAACGGGACAATGTCTGCTCAGGCTCAGCAGCACATCGGCAAAGTGTTCGGTCACACAGCGAGGAGACGCTCCTCCAACTGCCTGAGACCAGGAGACAGACAGAACCTGAGGATGCGGTCGCCTGACGTCACCGTCCCCTTGTTTTGGAAGGACAGTTGATGTGCGAGTCTAACCTGCAGTAGCGTCTCCGTCAGTAGCTTTCCCTCGCTCTGCAGCACCTCTGCCACCGCCGCCACGTCTTTATACCGAGACAGCAGCTGCGTCTGTCAGACATCGAGCAGACGCGCCAATACGTCTCAGAGACCAGCACGTGTGTGTGTACACACCAACGAATATATACTTTGTTTCCAGTCTGAACTCACAAAAAAGAATGTGGCAGATTTGACCGTCTGCGTCTCTGGAAATTTGAGCGACACGACTCCTGGACAAAGGATGGAAAGGAAGATGAAACTGTACGAGTCTTATCTGGAAATAGAAATGTTCCTCCGCAGCCTTCATTAGATCTCTGAACATCACGCTGTCTGGTTTTCAGTCATACAAGCCGACTCACCGCAGTAGAACAAGGCCTTAACGTCCAGCTGCCCGGGCAGGTAGAGGTCCGGCTTCCTTTTGAGAACCTGCAGGTCAGGACCAGAGATGTTCAGGTGACAGCCGCTTTTCTGCTGAGTCAGGCCGCATCTGGCGCACTTTGCTCACCTGAGCATGAAGCTGCATAAAAGACTCTGCGATATCAGGGTGATCTCGAGAACCTGAGCGGTGAGGACATCGCAAGACAGGTCAGAGCCATGAGAGGACTTTTGTCTCGTCTCCTGTGTGTCCCTTACCTTGCTGGAACACGGCGAGCGTAGCCGAGGTCAGGACCTCGATTAGATTCCTGATGGATGAGACGTGTTGTTCATCTCCAGTAAATATGAGGACCATCTAGAATAGAGATAGATTTGATGTTGTGCTGTGTTCAGCTCCCCTTATGTTGGACTGTCCCTACTGCAGAGCGAGGAATGAACCCGATGTCCCTGCAGACGCCAGACCTGACGTGCCAGATCCAGAGCAGATGCTTGTGGGAAGGCACTGTAGATCTGACCGAGCATCTCGTTCAGCTGGGCCACCATAGGCCCGAAATCAGAGAGGAGGGTCCGCACTGATTTCTCAAATACTCCACACACAGCCTGTGGTGATGAGAGAAGGAGAGACAGAGGGAGGGACATAAAACAAGTGACAGAAAACATTATCTATGTTGGAGAGAAGAGAGGGAGAAGGTTTCTTCCTACCTCCACCACGTCGGAGTCGTGGAGCCATTTGCCGAGGAGAGTCTGGATTAAAGTGAAGACCTGCTGGAGGACCACCAGCACCTGCAAAGGCACAAACACATTTAGCGGCACAGACGGTAAGTAGCAGGAACTCAAGCTCAAAATTAAATTGAGTTTACATTTTTACCTGTCATCATGATTAAGACAGTGTTGTCTTATTGTGTTTGCAAAATGCTCCATCATGTATCCTATAAAAACGTCACAATTTGAAATTATTTGATATAGTAATACTATTTCCAAATTAGAGCCCTAACCCGAAAGCTTCAAACTTCGAATTTTACGCCTCTTTTTTAACAGATCTCTGCGGTGCACGGCCTTGTGCTTTTAGTAAATCTCGTAAAGAATTTGCACTTATGCGAACTTGTAACTCCACTGCTCACTTATGTCAACTTTGAAGTGAGCAAGATAACCCTGAATTCAGACATAAATCCAACAGTCCAGTATGTGTACAACTGGACATAAATAAATTAATGTTTTGTGTGAACGTGTATGTGAGATATTTTGAAAGAAATCCAGGCCTCCTTGTGACCTCTGATGGCTGCCTCTGATACCTCTGGTATCTGTTGGATATGTTACACTTCTAGTGGGAAACCAAGTGTTCATGTACCGGGTTGTGTGTCTTCTGGGATGATTGTGTTAGTCTGGGGTCGACTTCTCCCTCTGGATTATCATCTTGTCTGCTGATGTCCAGAGTGGTGAAGAGGCTGGACAGCATTCCCAGTATGTGGATGATTGATGATTTATTGGGGGGACTGGGCTGCGTAGAGAGAAGGAAACCATGCGGAGCTGGGTAAGGGTTAGCAATCATTGCTAACATATAGCTATCACAGCTGTCATTTCAGTGGTGGTGCGGTCAGCGAGGATATCTGAGGATTGTTTGAATCTACAAACAGCGGCTCTGGCCATTACCTCCTGTTGAACCAGCGTGTCCAGCTGCTGGACGAGGGGGGAGATGAGGGAATGGAGCCTGAGCAGAATCTCTTCTGCCGGCAGGGCGGACAGCAGGAATCCCAGAGCCTGCATCAGCCACATACACTGGCTGCTCTACGCACGCACGCATACACACACATACACAAGCACACGCACACACACACACGCACACATGCCTTTATGGATCTTTCTTAGGGCTGCAATGCTATTGTCTGTCTGCAGATAGGAGCCTTCATGTGGATCAGCTCACCTTGTGGATTTCTTTCACCAGAGCATCCTGAGGTTTGTGGGACAGAAACACAAAGATTTGTTACATGTCAGAGTCTCTAGCAGTCGATTCTCCCCACTCTGCTCACGCCAGATCACAATGCTCACCCCACTCACTTGTTCCAGCATATTTCCCTTACAGCTAAGTGAACTTAAAGGTAAGGTGAGGACTGCTTACCTGGGACACGGTCAGGATGTCCTGGGCGTACGGGCCGAGGTCGTGCCGACACTCCCGGCAGATCCTCTTCAACGTGGACACACTGGACACGGACAGCTCTGCCTTCAGAAGGCCCTGCAGCACTATGGGAAATATCCCAGCCAGCATCACCGGATGGTCAGCCAACCACTCAGCCAAGGAGCCTGGCAAGCGAGGGAACGTGGTGAGGATGAAACGCAATACTTCTACCGTCAGCACGGCAAAACGCTGTGGGGACGAGGTTTCAATTCTGTGATTTTCACTACCTATGGTGTACATCACCGTGTCGGCCAGCATGGCGTTGCTGATGTTGATTCTGGGGATCAGGCCGATGAGTCCCGGGATTACGTCCGAGTAGTTCACGTCTATGGTTTCGGCGATGGACTGGAAGCCAAATAATAGAGCCTCTGTGTCCTTGAGGGGAGAACACGAGGAAGTGAGTGTGCTGAGGCATTGGCTTTGAGTGTTTTGACTCTTTTGAGTGTTTGTAATGCAAGTAGCAGCCAAAATGAGAATGCTGGCAATTTCTGGAAGCACTAGATTGGATAAATTGTGTGTGTGGATGCGTTTCACTGGCACTGAAAGCGTCCCAAACGTGCTACCTGCCATATTGAGGCCTGCTGGGGGTCCATGAGATGCCTTCCCAGCCTGTCGTAAAGGTTACTCAGAAGCTCCACCCCCAGCATTTCATACACATACATCAGCGTGTCGGATATGTCCACCCTGAAACGCACACACACAGCGACACACATGTCAAACTTGTCTGATCGATTTGAGTGGCGGCGCAACTCCCTCCGTCTCCTCTCTGACCTGTAAATCCTGAACTGTTCCTTGTCGTCTGACGTCCAGGAGCTGTAGTCCTCCAGAGACGGGTAGTGGGACTTGTGGAGCAGCACGTCAACCAGCTGAAAATAGACGGGCCGGTACACCTGGAGATAGACGGCCTGCTTCTCCTCCTCAAAGGACAGGATGTCGTCCTGGCAAAGACAGGCGTGGAGTAATGTGGAATATGCCTCGGCTGGCTTGGGGCCTGCGTGCTGGTGTGGTACCTGCAGCGTGTACCAGAAGGTGAGCGTGAGGGAGCTGGTGGTCTCGCTGACTGGGTAGTGCCCGGGGAAGCCCGTGCAGAACAGGATCATGTTGACCAAAGCCAAGTATTCCTGCCAGTGGTCCACCTGCTCCAGCAAAACCCTGCGGGGGGCAGCAAATAATACACTGCGTGTCTTTGTGTGTGTTTGTGTGTGTGTGTTTGTTCGTGTGAGTGCGTGTGTGCACCTGCAGTGTGTTTCCCCCAGAGCCACGGCGATGCGACAGATACCGTGGGACGTCTCCATATCCCCCTCCTGAGCTGCAGCCCTCAGCTGATCGTGGAGCCCGAGCACCAGAGGCATCAGACTCAGCAGCGTGTCAGCGTACCTGCACACACACACACACACACACACACACACACACACACACACACACACGCTATGATAACACAATCACAATGAGAAACGTTTTAATAACCCCAATTATGATCTGTGACCCCTAATTGAGAGTAGGAGAGTGTCGCCAATTGTTTGGTCAGAGTGTGACATAACTGCGTGATGTTTGACTATCCGTCATGGAGTGTGTGTGTGTGTGTGTGTCTCACCTGTGGCAGTCTGGCTGTGATAAGGCCGTGACTATGGTCTCCACGGCCGTTTCGAACAGCTCTGCATGGGCCAGCGCCGCAAAGCAGTCCTGGACCAGCACGTGGCTGCGAGACAGCGGTACGTCCAGCCCCACCCAGCTGCTCAGGCAGCGCAGGACTTTGTCCTTCACCTGCGGGGACGAGTCCTGGCTTTGGAGCAGCTGTCTCAGCATCGCGCACAGCACCTCCCACTCCTCCATCAGGGCCTCCTGCACCTGAGAGCGGCGGGCCTGGGCTAGCCGACAGCTCTGGAACTCCTCCGGCAGCACGGTGAGCAGCTCCAGTAGCGCCAGGCAGTGAGCGTGGGGGTCAGAGGAAGAGGAGGAGGAGGAAGAGGAGCCAGCTGTCCCGCCTTCGCCGTGGGCTTTCTGAGGCTCGAATGCCCTCACCATGTCCGCCACGGGTTTGGACCAAGCCTGCGGGATCAAGTTGAGGACCAAGGAGGCCAGGGCCACACACAGCCGGGTCAGGACCATTTTGGGCCCGAGGGAGAAGCGCAAAACACACGAGAGCAGCTGCGTCCTCAGGCTCTGGTGCTGCTCGGCCGGGAGGTCGCCCCAGTGGCGGGAGATCTTCAGGTGGAGGGTGCTGGCTCCGAAAAACTGGACTTCTGGGAGCTGTGGTGGCACCAGAACAACCAGGTGAGGCGCAGCGTTCGTTATTTGCCGGCTGTAGTCGTGTTTTCTTGCCCGAGTCACGATGGTTAACGAACCTTGTCGGGCCCGAGCAGAGCCCAACAGAAGTGCCACGCCTGCGCCGAGCCCTGGGCCCGGCTCAGCCACTTCTGGGCCACCCGCTTACTGTCCATGTCCGGGTCGAAATACAACTGGCAGAGCGCCTGCAAGGGGGGAATAAGACTGGTTGTAGCCGAGAGGCTGCGGGACCAAATCACAGCAATGTACAGTAGCAACAAGTCAATTGTGGTTAGAAATAGTTGTTAAAAACAAAACAAAACAAACAAAAATCACTGTAAACACCAGCACCCAATCAAGACGCAGAGATGGCGGATGGCAAATTCTTTTGAATGAAGTAAAAATGTGTTGTCAAGGGAACTAATCCAAGCACGTGTTGTGGTTATTATTAGGACTGCGCATGCTCATGGATGGATCAGGTTACTGGCTACTGTCGCACTCTGGCGGACAGACATTTGATTTGAGGCTATCTAACCTGGAAATAAACATGTTATCTACTGAATACAAAATCAAACAAGCAAAACACAGATCAGCAACACCTCATAGATGTCACCCTGTCTAGCCGCACTTACTTACCGACTCTACATTGTCCACGTTTATGTCTAGTTCCACCAGGCTGGACTCGGGATTGTCCGGCGGCTCCATTGTGGTGCGAGACCTAATTCGTTCTTTTGAGTCGTTGTTGTTGTTGTTGTTGTTTTGTGGTTTAGGAGTGTTTCAGTCCCTAACAAAGAGACATTCAAAACTTCTCCCAGAATGCGAGCGTGTCATTCAGCCGTTCATCTCGTGCCGTAGCGTCTGTGTGTGTGTGTGTGTGTGTGTGTGTGTGTGTGTGTGTGTGTGTGTGTGGAAGAGAGAGAGAGACGGGGAAAGAGAGAGAGAGAGAGAGAGAGAGCAGCCTGATCAGAGGAGGAAAAATCCACAGCACAGCAG